>CM046465.1:13101532-13319032 GCA_025506415.1 Flaveria robusta
GATACACAATTCATAATATATGATACATTTAACATTTAATTACATTCCGACCCGACTCGATTCGATCGGACACCAGAAAAAAGTAACCCCACAAGAAAATTTTTTTTGGTTCCGCCCTTGTTTGCTTGTATAAATAATCTTTCATGATTTGTAAATTAAATCATGTAAGATTGTTGGCTAATTTCTTGGAGGAAGACATTCCAATTTGGGTAGTGGGGCATGTCACTTTGTTCATAACCTTTTATCTATCACAAGAATGGTAAATCTCAAAATTTACAAAAGGCAAAGTGGGATTAGATGTATCTCACAAAAAAAGAAAAAATGGAAAGGAGGGGGGGAGGGGACAGCCAAGGGAGGGGTGGGGGGTTCGGTTTTTAAGTTTTTGTGTAGTATTGGATATTTGGGTTGTATTTGTTACACTATAGGTATTTTTACATATTCTTATATTTTTACTTTTTACTTTTTAGTTTTTACTTTTTAAAATACATCTAATTATTATAAAAAATCATATAATATCATATATTTTAATATTAATGATATGTTAATAATAACTCGTGTATCTAGTTGTCGTGTTAAAAATATTCGTTAGGGTTAAAATATCAATTTACACATTTAAGTTTATTTATAAATTTTAAGCTTTTTTAGTGTATTTAATGTAACACCCCAACCCGATTAGTGCTAACGTATCACTATCATAGTAATCAAAACATAAGACATGATTTTAAAATTGGAATGCTAGGGGTACATCATCAAAACATCGTTTGAGAGCCCTAGGGTAAAGTATCCATTACATATTATTTAATCAGCCAAATCTAGATAACTAGCATATGCTACAAAAATGACTATCTTTTTCTGTTCAAAACTCCTAGAAATTTATCTCTCTTCAAATCCCGCCTGAAATAACCTGTGAACCTGTTTAAACAAATATTTACAGAATGAGCCGAATGCCCATCATGGATAAAGGCACAAGTAACAATAATAATAACTACAATAACACCAAGATATAATAACACCAAGATATAAAGTAACATAAAATGATACGACGTGAAATAAGACAAGTCAATAAAATAAATCGTATCATATGGATGTACCCATTGAGCCGAATAACTTATATCAGAACAGACATGCACATAGAGCTACATACACTATGTACCCAACGTGAAATGGAGTGTGGGCTACACAACAACCATCCACCATAATCATATGCATATATCCCAGGACTAGTCCATACGCCTCCTCAACATAATGTGGCCAATTTACCTCGCAAGTACTGAAGGAGACGTCGTGATCTATACTCATAGTCACGATTGGTGCCATGTCATTGATGCCGCAATGACATGCTTGTGGTCACCCCCACAAGTAGGGACATGTTCGGGTAACAAAATACAACAAACTAAAATAGTGCTGCAATGATATATCTCAAATATGTTTTCTCAAATCATCAAACGAATGAGCGATCATGGTATAATATAGGAACATGCGATAATGAATTCAAATCAATAAGTTCTAATCGAATGAAAAATGATACTAAATCCAAAGTAGCATGGCAAAATAATAAGGAATCATGATATCAATAAACATGCGACCAATTTAAACGAATTGAAATGTCAAAGACTTTCAGGAATTTCAATGGACAGTGAAAGTCAAAGGGGCTTCATTAATCGAATCGAATGCCATAACAATAAAAGGTGGGGTTAAGAATCCGTACCTTAACTGACGTTTTACAATGATATCAGATTCTTTTCTTTACGGAGTTGTGAAAACCTACAAGTAGTTTATACTTGATGAGATTTATACTTCTAACGTCTGACGTATACGCGACTAGTTTTAAAGGGTTAGCCGTGCGAATATATTACGAACCGTATTCTGATAACTTATTATTATAGTTTCATGCAGGTTGGAGAAATTGTGGGTTAGTTATTATTGAATGTAATTTAGTTGTATATATAAAACTAGATTAAACTTGATAACATTTAAATTACGTTAATTCATCATTTTCAAAGTTTATAATTATAGACTTACATATATTAACATTATTTCTTGATCGATGTCGAATTATCAATCAAATAAGATGTTAATTCTGTGTTCCTGTTCACCTTAAACTAGTTAGGGTAAGTAGGGTTGTCGATCCTCGAGGAATTAGTGGTTGGTGTATTGCGTATCGATTTATATGAAAACAAATAACCGAATTACTAAATTACTTAAAACTCGTGCCTCTAGGCTGTAAAAATTGGATTTTTAGAATGATTATCAAATCAACTAAGAAACAAATTAGAAAGATTCAAACTTGATTAAGAAAACAATTATAAGAAAAAGTAATCAACTTCGAATCTAGGTTTGGTTTTCGGTAATCATTTAATTCAACTTGATGGAAAATCCTTAATAGGGATTCTAAACGTGTAATGATTAAGTGGTATCAATAATCAAGACTTAATAGGTTTTAATGCACAATGCCAATTCAATTAGAAATCAAAACTTGCAATCATGTAATTCCCGGAAAATTAAATGACATTCAATAAAGGTTAACCAAAATCATTGCTTAAATAATCAAAACACAAGTTAAACTTATAAAAGAACTTAATGGGTCTAAAGTTTAATCCCAAAAAATTTAAACATAAACAAAAACCTAATCACACAAAACCTAATACCCGAAGTCGATCACGAGAAGATTAGCCGCTCATCGTTCTTGAATGATCTTCAAAATAGTTGTTGATTTGCATTCCGGATGATTGGATGTTGTTTAAGAGTGTTTGAATGGTGATTTTATGGCCTAAGAACTCCCAAAAATCATCTCCAAACGTCTTAGGTCGAATAAGGGGTAAGTTGTGGTCAAAAGATAATGAAAATACATTTTTTATAGGGTTTCAAAAAGCCCCCTAAGGGTAGCCTACGCTGGGCCTTATTCTGCTGATTTTTTTAAGCTGCTGGCGTAGCCTACGGTGGCTACAGTAGGCTATGGTGGAAACCTTTCTATTGCACTTTGAATCCTTATTTCTTGACCCTTCCAATGCATAGTTTCACCATGTAAGCTTCCAACTTGCTTCTTTTACCTACAAAATCACTTCCAATGCATAGTTAACCTATTCAACTTAATCACATGCATATGAACGAATAATAATACGTAATATTTGACATTTAAACATTTATAATGCTGTTCCAACACCCTCACATCACATCCCCACACTTAACCTTTGCTTGCCCTCAAGCAATCTAATTTAAACACTTAACAACATTACAAACCAAAATCCTTAACTATGTCTTAGCTATGGTCCAAAATCATACCCATTCTAGAATTACACTAATCATGTTTGATTAGCAAGTAAAAGATGTTACATTTCATTCAAAATGGAATCCGCCTAATTAAGCCTAACAAGCTTTCGGCTTTTCTTGTCATGCAACACACCCCTCACTATTGTTCACTCCTCTCGGTTTTTTTCTGGATTGGTGAAAATGGCACCAATAAATCACTCAACAGGTCCACATGTAAAACTTTGTTATCATATGCTTGGGTGACAATCAAACTTTGACGGTAACACATAGACAATGCACACATCAAAAGGACCTACGGGTTTTGGGCTTATGGTAAGGTACGAATGCTCGGCTGTGAATATGGCTAAAATATAAAATCAAGGCAATACCACTGTTGACGTCTTATTGATATAACTATTACTCAAATAAAACACAATCATGGGTATACATTTAACCCATAACCCATAATTTGCATTTTCATTGTCTTTTTTTTCTAGTTGTTTCTATTTTTTTTCTTTTTTTCTTTTTTTTTTCACTAACTATTACAAGAAAGCAAATACCGAGACTACTAGGAAATTCATCAACAGTGGTGACTGGGTCATATAGGATGAAAATAAGAATTTGTCTATCATTGTATTTTGTTAGGGTGAATGGGTTGGTTTGGGTTCTAATGATGTGGGTTTAACAAAATAAAAGGTTTAAGGCTCAAAAGGGGCTACTAGGGGAAATTTTAAGAAACAGGTAAGGCATGAAAATGGTTTGAAAGGAAAAGATAATCTTAGATTGCCTCTATCATCTATGTGCATTTATCAAGTTCACCGTCTCAGCATGCATCAAATCACAAAAATTCTAATACTAAGAGTCATATGGCCTACACTCAACAAATAAAATAGATTTTTTTTGTATGAACTAACAATCTACTAGGCTTCAATATCTCACCAAGTTAGGAAATAGGGTTGTCGATGTGCGCATGCTTTTATTACACCAATAGCCTGTTAACCATAATTAGGTAATTCTTAACTTCTTCTAAAAACCTTGCTAAACATAATTCCTTATGTTATCTTAGAATTAGACCATGACTAAGGACCCTTACATCAAATAAGATAAGAATCAATTGGTATGCTTGTCGTTTTCGTGTCTGATTGGATCGCTTAAAAACAAAAATTTTAAAAATTTTCCACTTTTTTCTTTCCCTCATCCTCACACTTGGGATTCATTGCCCCAATGTATGATAATTAGGTTAAATGCATGTTTTCTTTTAAAATTCAATTTATCCAATCAATCAACATAAACGAATTTTCAACCCGAACTGACCCGGACACAAACGTAATCATTACTACATAAACTACTTAAACAAACACACCAAACATAAAGCATAAAAATCAATTTCGGGTTGCCTCCCGATTAGCGCTAAGTTTTAGGTCTTCAGCCAGACCGTACCTGCGACCACTCATGGTGGTTGAGTAGGATGCTTGACACCGGTATTCTTCAAATGATCCGGTGGGTCTTCAACTAGATCGCATTGTGGCCCAAAAATTAATGACTTAACTCTATCTTTTATAGGATCAAGTGGATCTTCAACTTTTTTCTTCATTTTATGCTTCTCACGTTTTGTTTCCATCTTCATAATTGGCTCATTCTTTCCTTTTAAATCCACCAATTCCTTCCGGTCCACATGCTTATCCCTGTCATACTCAAAATCATTCTCAAAAGTAGTGTTCGTGCTTAGATGTGAAGTATGAGTAGGAACACAAACGTTAGTTATATCTGCCACAAAAACTTTATCATTAACAAAATAATTAACCAACTTGGAAAATACATCAAAACGTAACTTACTAGCTTCGTACGTCATGTTAATTGTTCCATCCCGACAATTGATTTGAGCATTGGTAGTTGTTAAAAATGGTCGACCTAATATGACATTCGGTTGCTCATTTGTCCTCACTGGTACATAATCAAGTACCATAAAGTCCACGGGATAGTAAAATTCTCCCAACTTTATTACAACATTCTTTACTATCCCCCAAGGACATTTTTGAGTCAAGTCAGCTAACACCACAGTGGTGTCAACTTCCTCTAATGGACCGAAGTCATACTAATCATACGACATACCTGGCAAGATACTAATAGCTGCTCGATAATCCAAAAGTGCTTTTTTTATCTTCAACTTGCCTACTTTGATTGGAATGATGTGTGCTCCTGGGTCATCCTCTTCCACTGTATTGGCTTTCTCTTCCTTATCTACAACTTGTTGTGAAAAAGAAGTAAAGTCATTGTTAATAATTTCAGAGTCAAGAAGGATACTAACCGAATTGATGTGAGCATTTCTCATATTTTATGTGTTGGTTCCTTGATGTTGAGTATTGATCATGGTATCACTCTGTAGCTTTCCAGGGTTTCTTTTAATTTGAGCCACATCCTCTACAAGTTAACCCACTTGTTTGTTTAATGCTTCAATAGCTTTGTCTCTTATTTCATTCTCCTTCTTATTCTCTTGCATGTTTTCCTTCATCATATTCATCAAAGCATCCAACTTTGCATTTGTAGATTCTTCACCACCAGTTACTCCAGTTTGAAAATTAGATTGATAACTTCATGATGAACTTCCTTGTTGGCCCCCATGGTTGTAACTTCCTTGATTATTTCCTTAAGCATGTGAAGTTCTTTGATAACCGCTTTGATTATAATTCCCTTGTGCTCGGTTATGATATGTTTGAGCACCTTGATTATTACCTTAAAAATTAGGGTTCATCTGGTTTGAAGCATTTACATACTGAAAGTGTGGATGATTCCTCAAATCGGGGTGATAAGTATTGGAGTTCATATCAAATTGTTTCCTCTCTTCATATACTTATTCAACTCTTCATGTTGACCTAAAAGCAACGAACACTCTACACTTGCATGTCCTAACTTGGCCAATTGTCTTTCCAAAGATGCAATTCTTTCTTTAGCCTCATAATCAGTGGTAGTTGACCTTGCTGGAGCGGGCTTTGACCGTCTACTAGCCGAAGCTTGAGCTTCGGAATTCTTGCACATTCTCTCTAGGAATTCCCAATCCATATCTTCATGATTAGATAAGAATGTTCCATTACGAGTAGAATACAAGTATTTCCTTTCCTTCGGTGTTAATCCATCCGAAAACACCTTAATCAGTTCCCACCTTTCAATACCATGATGTGGACACATGCGGATCAACTCCTTGAATCTTGTAAATGCCTCATGAAATTGCTCACCCACTTGTTGTTGAAAAGATCGAATGGCCTCTCTTGCATCACTTGTCTATCCCATAAAGTAGTATTCTTCAAGAAAAACCCTTTGCATCTCTTGCCAAGTATGAATACTATTGTTAGGTAAAGTGAGGAACCACTGCTTCGCTCTATCTTTCAAGGTGAATTGCAAAAGTCTCAGTCTAACCTCATCTTGAGTGAAATGATTACCTCCAATTGTGCTACAAATGGCATCAAACTCTGCTAAGTGCACATATGGTTCCTCAGATGCAGATCCTCTAAATGGTGGAAGAATAGTGAGGTATTGTGGGTGAACCTCAAAAGTTCTCCCTCTTCGATTAGGAGGCACAATAGGATTAGGGTTCTCCGAAATAGCAGGCTTAAAGTGGCTATCAACAACCCTCACATATGCTTGATTCGGTCTTCTTGGAGGATTAACGTTATCATTACCTCGACCTCTATATTGATTAAAGGCCGGTTGTGCATTCCATCCGTGTTGATCATAACCCCAATTGTTGTCACCCCTCTCATGTCCATCATTATTGTCCATATTACCTCCCCAATTACCATAACCATCATCGTAATGGTTATAATCATTGTTATCCCAATCATCTTCATCGTTCTCATTACCCGTATGAACACTATGCATACTCACATGGTCTTCATAATTACCCCTACCACCTTGATTCAGATTAGGTGGTACTCTTTGGTTTTGATTTAGGTTGAAGTTGTCACGAACTTGAAAAGGCGGTTGGTTTCGGTTTTGATTTCCATTACCTAGATTGTTAGGTATATTTTGGTTGTCGGGTTGGTTTTAATTTTGGTTATGTGGAGGAGGGTTTGGATGTTGGGGTGGTGGTTGGATGTTTGGATTCTCCATTTGAGTTGAATTTGAGGAACTATTGGCTGCTTGATCAATAGCTTATGAAATTGATGTAGTTGGTATCCTTGATCGATGTAGAACACGATTGTACCTTGCTGATTTATCTATCTCTGGATCGAACACTAGTGGTGATTTTCTACCCGAGTTTCGGGTATGCATGCAATCCTGTCACCTGCACACTTAAAACACACCAAGCGTAACAAGGAAATAATAAAATAAAGTAAGAACAATTAAACAAAAAAAAATAAATCAAATAACAAAACCTCAAGCGCACCGATTCCCCGGCAATGGCGCCAAAATTTGATTGATGTCGAAGTATTAATCAAATAAGATGTTAATTCTATGTTCCTATTCACCTTAAACTAGTTAGGGTAAGTAGGGTTGTCGATCCTCGTGGAATTAGTGGTCGTTGTATTGCGAATCGATTTATATGAAAACAAATGACCGAATTACTAAATTACATGAAACTAGTGCCTCTTGGCTGTAAAAATTGAATTTTTAGAATGATTATCAAATAAATTAAGAAAACAAATTAGAAAGATTCAAACTTGATTAAGAAAGCAATTATAAGAAAAAGTAATCAACTTCGGATCTAGGTTTGGTTTTCGGTAATCGTTTAATTCAACTTGATGGAAAATCCTTAATAGGGATTTTGAACGTGTAATGATTAAGTGGTATCAATAATCAAGACTTAATAGGTCTTAATACACAATGCCAATTCAATTAGAAACCAAAACTTGCAATCATGTAATTCCTGGAAAATTAAATGACATTTAGTAAAGGTTAACCAAAATCATTGCTTAAATAATCAAAACACAAGTTAAACTTATAAAAGAACTTCATGGGTTCTAAAGTTTAATCCCAACAAAGTTAAACATAAACAAAACCTAATCACACAAAACCTAATACCCGAAGTCGATCACAAGAAGATTAGCCGCTCATCGTTCTTGAGTGATCTTCAAAATCGTTGTTGATTTGCATTCCGGATGATTGGATGTTGTTTAAGAGAGTTGAATGGTGATATTATGGCCTAAGAACTCCCAAAAATCGTCTCCAAACGTCTTAGGTCGAATAGGGGGCAAGTGGTGGCTAAAAGATAATGAAAATACGTTTTTATAGGGTTTCAAAAAGCCCCCCAGCGTAGCCTACGCCAGCCAGCGTAGCCTACGCTGGGCTTCATTCTGCTGATTTTTTTAAGCTGTTGGCGTAGCCTACGGTGGCTACAGTAGGCTACGGTAGAAGCCTTTCTACTACACTTTAAATCCTTATTTCTTGACCCTTCCAATGCATAGTTTCACCATGTAAGCTTCCAACTTGCTTGTTTTACCTACAAAATCACTTCCAATGCATAGTTAACCTATTCAACTTAATCACATGCATATGAGCGAATAATAATACATAATATTTGACGTTTAAACATTTATAATGCCGTTACAACACCCTCACATCATTTCTTCAAAGACCAAATTTTACCTGGAAAAAATATAATACAAATATCAATTTATAAATATTAACCATTTGACCGTCGTTGATTTAATGAATACATAATTTAATCCATGTCCTAATAAAACATATACACATAGTCTTGTAGGATACATAAAACCTGTATAGATTATAGGTATTTACATCGAGTGCGGTAATGGATGAGAAAAGAAAAGGACATGGGTTGAATATAATAATAAAATAAAACAAAATAAAAGAGTCTTTTATTACTGTTGTTATTACAATATTAATTTAATTTGTCTCTATATTTGATAGTAAGATACAAACTTTTCTTTCTGTTTTTAATGTAAATATATCTATTTATTCTAAAATTCAAACCACAAGGTCGTCTCTTTCATTTATGTTCGAGGTTTATATTACTTTAACCATATACATTTTTGTTGTTGTTAATTATCAAAACATAGCTACGTGTAAACGACATTACATGCTTATATAAGTAGTTATAGGAGTAGCTGGTTTGTTGGTTACCTTAGTCGGAAGCCGTCAATTTGAAGATGGTGGTCTTCGAAACAAAGTTTGCAGCAGTGACGGGTGGGTGGTGATGTTTCTGGTGGTCGGTGGAGGGAGCAACGGGGTGATCGCAATTGAAGGTGAGTTTGGTTTTGTTTTCGGTGGTAGTAGCGGGGTTGGTCGGGGATGGTAGAGTACTGCAGGAACTTCTAACCGGGAGGAAAAGAGAAACGAAGAAGAGACTTATGGGGCAAAAAGATTTTAGTTTTTATTTAAAACCCAAGGTTCAACGAGATGGGTCAACCCGTGCCTGAGACGTCACTTTGGTTCTAGTAGGCACAAAGGAAGAGGGTGGCGTGACAAGGGGGATGGTTTTGATGTTTTCCTGTTTGGTGTAGAGCTTTACAACCACATGGTCAACAATATGAAAAGAGACGAAGAACATGTCAACTGGGTTTTTTTTTTTAAGAATTAAAAATTAAAAGAAAGGAACCTATCAAATCACTCCAAAAAAAAAAAAAAACCAATGTACCAAGTGTTTTCTTTTTATTTTTTTATTTAATTCTAATTTATTTACTAGCATACTCTATTTATAATTAACCACTTAAATATTATTATACTATGAACATTTACGTTTTCACATTATATAAATATGTATGTGAATTTATAACTTAATATATCTAATTAGGTGATTTGTTTATGAATTTATTATTATTATTATTATTATTATTATTATTATTATTATTATTATTATTATTATTTAATTCATTATTTCTTATAACTATTGAAATTTATAAAGATTTTTTTTTGGATATTTTAACTATTACCCCCTAAAAGAAAATTTCATCCTCCAAATTTGTAATTAACACATAAATGATAGCTAAGAAGATAGCTATGTCGGAAGCTTTCATAACACATGAAAACAAAAATCTAGGTTCACAGGTACTCGATACATGGAAAACTATTTTACGAATAAACAAGGTTACATTGAGCGAAATGATTCTTTGGTTTCCCATGTTGCTTCACGCTTGGAGTGGTTTTTCCATAAAACTTTGACGAATGGAATCGCCTTCCTTCTCATGGTTCTTTCTTGTCGATCCAATATAGCTTCTAGTTCTTCCTCGTAGGATAAATCTTCTTGGATTGTATGTAGCGGGTAACTGATGACGTGAAGCGGATGATAATTATATCCTCTTAGCAATGATACGTGAAAGACATTATGACCATGTGAAAGTTGAGGCGGCAAAGCTAGACGGTAAGAAACTTATCCAACCCTTTCAAGAATCTCCAATGGTCCAATGAAAAGTGGACTAAGCTTTACTTTGTTCCCGAATTTATGAACGCAACGACATGGTGAGACTTTTAAAAACACGTGATCTCCAACTTTGAATTCTAAAAATCGGCGATGTTGATCTGCATAACTCTTTTGTCTACTTTGTGCTTCTTTCAATTTCTCTCGTGCAACGGCAACCATTTCATTTGTAATTTGGACTAACTCGGGTCCGTCGATAAGTTTTTCCCCAACCTCTTCCCAACATATCTGTGCTATGCACTTTCGACCATACAAGAGTTCAAAAAGGGCCATGCCGATACTAGCTTGCCAACTATTGTTGTAGGCAAACTTGACAAGGCATAAATACTCATCCTAGTTTCCTGTCCACTCGAGTGCGCATGCATGGAGCATATCTTCAAGAGTCTGAATCGTACGTTCTGACTGCCCGTCTATCTATGGATGAAGAGCAATAGTAAACTTCAATCGTGTACCCCAAGCTGCTTGAAAGCCTTTCCAAAATCAAGAAGTGAAACACGGATCTCTATCTGAAACAATTCAGGATGGAGTTCCATGGAGTCGAATAATCTCTTGAAGAAACATCTGTGATAACTTGCTAACTAAAAATCCTTGTTGAATCGGTAGAAAATGAGCTGACTTGGATAATCTATCAACACCGACCCATATAGCATCATTCTTCTTAAATGTCTTGGGCAAGCCTTTAACAAAATCCATTGATATTTCATCCCATTTCCACACGGGAATATCCAAAAGTTGTAAGAGTCCGCTAGCTCGTTAATGCTCGATCTTCACTTGCTGGCACGTGAGGCATCGACTTACATATCTTGTAACATCTTGCTTCATGCCATTCCACCAAAAGTTTTGACGCAGATCACGATACATCTTTGTTGATCCCGGGTGGATAGAAAAAGGCGAGCTACGTGCCTCGGTTAGTATTGACTCACGAAGGGTCGAATCATCAGGTATATATAATTTTTTCCCACACCAAATAACTCCATGCTCATCCACACAAAACTCGGACTCCTTTCCTAGTTCAATGTTCTCCATTATCGCCCACAATTCTCCATCATGTTGTTGTGCTTCTATAATCCGTGAGATGAGGTTAGGTTCGATTTGCATTTTAGCTAGGTAATCATAAGAATTAGCAACTTGAATACCAATACCCATCTTATCAAGTTCTGAGATAATATGAGGATGAATTTAAAGGCAATATACAACCCCAAAATTCTTTCTACTCAAAGTATCGGCCACCTTATTTGCTTTCCCTAGGTGATACTGAATCTTAGCATCATAATCTTTCAAAAGTTCCAAGCATCTCCTTTGCCTCATATGTAGTTCCTTCCATGTATATATATACTTGAGGCTTTTATGATCAGGAAAGATATCATAAGTGTCGCAATACAGATAATGTCACCAAATCTTCAATGCAAATACTACTACTACCAGCTCCAAGTCATGTGTCAGATAATTAACTTCATAAGGCTTCAATTGATGGGAGGCATAGGCGATGAATTTCCCGTGTTGCATTAGAACACAACCTAGCCCTTTCTTCAAGGCACCATTATAAATCTGAAAACCGGCTGAACCATATGGGAGAGTGAGTATCGGGGCAAATACACGTCTTTTCTTTAGTTCTTCAAAACTCTTTTCTCGCTCTTCATTCCAAGAATACTTCACCCCTTTCCTCAATAGTTGTGTGAGGGGTAAGGCAATAACAGAAAAACCTTCCACAAATTTTCGATAATAGCCCGCCAAACCCAAGATACTTCGGACCTCTATGGCTGAGGTAGGTCTAGGACACTTAGTAATGGCTTTAATCTTAGTTAGATCCATTTTAATTCCTTCTGCTGATACGATGTGACCCAAGAATGCTACTTGACTGAGCCAAAATTCAAACTTTGAAAATTTGGCATACAACTTCTTTTGCCTTAATGTCGTAAGCACTTTACGAAGGTGTTCCTCTTGTTCTTCCTTGCTTCTAGAATACACTAAAATATCATCGATAAAAACAATAACAAATATATCCAGGAATTCATGAAATACCAGGTTCATCAAATCCATGAACATAGCGAGTACATTAGTCAGGCCAAAAGGCATGACCAAGAACTCATAATGACCGTAACGAGTGCGAAAGGTAGACTTAGGCACATCCGTCTCTCTAATCTTCCACTGATGATAACCAGACCTTAGGTCTATTTTTGAGAAAAATTTTGGCACCCTGAAGCTGGTCAAAAAGATCATCGATGCGGGGTAGAGGATAACGGTTTCGAATTGTAATCTTGTTTTACTTTCGGTGGTCAATACACAACCGCATACTACCATCCTTCTTCTTTACAAATAAGACTGGTGCGCCCCAAGGTGAGACACTTGGCCTAATAAATCCAAGCTCCAATAACTCCTATAGCTTTTCTTTCAATTCTTTCAGTTCCAACGGTGCCATGCGATGAAGTTACTTGCATGCATGTGCATTGTAGAAGTTACTTCGGAAGTTTTACACTTCTCCAAAGAAAAACTGTCTAAGTGTAAAATCTTCTGAAGCCAAGACCAAGATCTTCCGAAGCCAAAGATGAAGGCTTCTGAAGCTTAGAAGACAAAGTCTTCCGAAGCCAACAAGACAGAAGACTGATTTCTTCCGAGGACAGAGAAGACATGCTTTCTCTGATCTACTTTTTCAGAAAGCTAACCAACTTTCCACTGCCACTCTAAAGACTCACCAACTTGCATAAGTTGGTGAAAAGGTCCATACTTTAGAAAACTATAGATTATGGTCTAGGTTTCTGTAACTTTCTACTTTGTACTTTTATCCTTTTTATAATACATTAGGATGTGAGCTATGGCATGTCATAGTCGCATGTCAAAAATGCAATCTGCCTTTTTGACTTTACATTGATTTTATTGTCTAGATTAGTGTATCCAGCTGGGCTTCAAAGTATGGCCAGATATAAGATGAAGTATAAAGTATCTCAGGTCTTGTATTTTGAATTATCACTTGATCACTTTGTAACTTTGTAATAGAACTTGAGAGCAATATACAACATTTTTGAAAACCATTTCTGCTTGTGTTCTTTTACTTTAAGTTCTTAGTTTATATAAAGTCGGTTCCCTATTTTATCTTGTAAGTGTTATTTAAGTTCACTCTCCAAACACCCTGTGAAACTGTTGCATTGACCTCCCCAACCGGTCCTGCAATTGGTATCAGAGCTTTCCAAGCTCTTGATTGTAAGATCTTACCATCTTAAATCTGCTCAGTTTCACAAAGCACTTAGTTGCTCAAATGGCAGCTCTCTCCAAAGCTGACATGGAAACCGGCATAATGACAAAGTCTCCACTGATCACTCCTGATGACTTTGATACTTGGTGCCAAAGAATGGAAGGGTTCGTCAAGTCTCAAGACAGCAGGATTTGGAGATCTGTTGTCTCTGGACCTCATGTTTCATGCATATCTATAACAACTGCTGCTGGTGAAATGATACCAAAGGATGTGGCTGACTATTCTGATGAAGATCGGAAGAGAATAGATGTAGATCAGAAGGCCATGACTGCTCTTCAAACTGCTCATCCTTACTCTATCTACAGAGGCTTCAAGAAGTGCAAAACTGCCAAGCAGCTCTTGGATGCATTGAAGTTGATGTATGAGGGGTCTAAGGAAGCCAAGGAGAACAAGAAAGACCTCATGAAGTAGCAGTTTGAGAACTTCACCTTCAAGACTGGTGAAACCATGACTCATCAGTATTTCAGATATATTGAGATTGTGGACACTCTGGTGGATACTAGTGTTAAATTGGAGAATAGGGATATTGTGAGGAAGTTCATGTTCTATCTTCCCAGAGAATGGACTCACTATTGTGTGGCCATTAAGGGAACTAAGAACCTCTCAACTCTTACCCTTACTGAGCTGTATGGTATCCTGAGCGGTTACCAGATGGAGATGAACATGCAAAATCCATCTCACAGCTCATCCAGTACCCATAAGAGTTATGCTCTCCATGTGATTGAAAGGGATAACAAAGAACCTCAGCATCATCTTCTTAGCTTCCCTGACAACTCACAAAAAGGTCCTTTCATCACCTTCCCAGAGACACCAAGGGAGAGCTACATCCAAGGAAGCACATTCCAAGAGACAAGCTCTTCTCAAGCCTTTGTGTCTTCTAATGAAAGTTCAGGCAACTTTCTCTTTACTTTAGAAGACTTAGAGTGCATTTATTGCATTTATCAAGATAATCTATGGAGTACATGGAGATTGTACAGCAGATGGCTCTTCTCACTCACAGAGCCAAGAAGTTCTACCAAAGGACAGGGAGGAAGTTTCCTAGCAACATATCCAGTGGCAAGTTTGGGCTGGATAAAAGCAAAGTGAAGTGTTACAACTGTAACCAGATGGGACACTTTGCTAGAGAGTGCAAGGCACCAAGAACAAATGGTGGCCAGGCATAATCCAGATCAAACTACACTTGATGGAGCTCCAAAAGTTGAGAAGCCCAAGCAACATGCTGTAGCAGCTATTTAGAAGGAGGCTTTGATTGGAGTTTCCAGGTTGAAGATGCTTCTCCAAACCATGCTTTGATGGCTGACCATGAATAACCTAAGGTAACAGAACATCTTTGTACACCTGAGTGCATTGCTAAAGTTAGCATGTATTGGTCCTACTACTTAGAAGTGAGATCTGATCTTGAGTCTTTGATATATTAAAAGCTGATTTTAAAAGAGCAGAAAATGATTATAAACTTAAAATAGATGATTTTGAGAAAACAATTTCTACTCTTAAAGATGAGCACACAAATTATAGGACTCAAATCAAAGATCTTATTGCTAAGTTAACTGAATGCCAGGCTGAGCTTGTGATCAGCAAAGCTAGGGCAAAAAAATGTGTTCTAGAAGAGGAAACCTTCAAGAACATTATATCTTCATCTCTGCATGCTAAAGTGTCTTATCAGAACAGGTAGGGACTGGGATCTAGTGAAATAGCTCCTCCACACACTCTATTATCTGTAAGACAGCCAAGGTGTGGAACTTGTGAAGATGAGCTTTCTCCAGAAGATCCAGTTCAAGAGAAAGATGAAGATGATGATAATAAAGAGGAGATGGTGAAGGATGAACTTGAACTGAGTGAGAAAGTTCAATCTGATGAGGGACACCATTCTCATAGAGAGAAGAAATGGACAAAGATGGCCAAGTCTGCAAGAAAGAACATGATCAGGAATGCAAAGAGAAAAGCCAAGAATGCTAAAGAGATCAAGGCGACCTTTGACTTGAAGCAGAAACAAGTGTTCATATTTGCTGGGTTTGAGGTGGTGAAGACTGCAAACTTAACTATGCATTCTAGTACCAAGAGTCCTAGTTCAAATTCAAACCATCCTTGTCAAAAGAGGAAGGTTGATAAAAAGTGCACCACTACTGCACTGCCTGAACCATCCGGTTCCAAGAGCAAGCCTATCCCTGCATCATCTCCAAAGGTGAAGAAAGAATTAGAAAGTGGTCTAGCTCAACCAGGCTCTCAGAAAAAGTCTCTTAGAAGCAGCTCAACTACATGCATCATGTGTGGTAGTACTTCTCATCTTCCAAAGGATTGCATCTACAATCCCGAAAGTACTGTCAACATGATAATGAAGGCTTCTGAGATGAAGAAGAAGAAGACAGCTTTAGAAGGAAAGTCTCTTTCCCCCGGAAGCTCAAAAAAAAAAGGCTCAGAAGATAAGTGGAAAATTGCCTTCGGAAGATATTTTGGTCTCGGAAGAAAGGAATGCTTCCAAAGTACTGAAGTCTGCAGTGGATGCAAAAACTTCCGAAGGTTCAGTTTGCAAAACTTCTAAAGTTGTAAAAACTTCCGAAGCATTGAAGGCCAACTCTAGTTTGTCAAAGATGGTATGGAAGACAAAGGAAGTCCAAGTGACTGAAGTTTCCTCATCATCAACAGCTCAAGATCCTCAATGCTTAAACATAGGATCCATAACTGTTGATTTATCTTCTGTTAATATAAATGAACCCAAGACAAGCAAGGCTTGAGTCTCCAAATGTAACTAACTATCGGTTTTGTGCAGGAACAACTGAAGACGTTAAGGAATGTTTGGATCATTGATAGTGGTTGTTACAGGCACATGACAGGCAATGGCTCCTTGCTACAAAACTTTGAAAAGTTTGATGGAGGGCCAGTTGCTTTATCACTGGAAGGAGCAAGGACACAAATGGTAAGCTCAGCATTGAAAAGGAAAACTTTGTCAAGGAGCTTGAGTACAATCTTTTAAGTGTATCTCAATTCTGTGACGAGAAGCACAACATGTTCTTCACTAAACATGAGTGCATTGTTCTCAAGCCTGGGGTGGTCATTCCTTAGGAGCATATCGTGCTTAGTTCCCCCAGGAAAGGAAACATGTACAAGATGGATTTAAAAAAAACCTCCCCTTCTGGAGAAGTTCCTGCTTTCTGTCTAAAGCCAATAGCGATGAGTCCTTCCTCTGGCATAAAAGAATGTACCATGTAAACTTTAAGAACATGAATAAATTAATTAAAGATGATTTGGTTACTCGAATGCCAAAGAAAGAGTTTACAAGTGATTACCATTGTATTGCATGTCTGAAAGGAAAAGCAACAGAAAGTGTCTCACAAGCTAAAGGAAGTCAACTCCATCACTACCCCCCTTCACTTATTACACTTGGATCTGTTTGGCCCCACAAGTGTAATGAGTTTAGGAAAAACTTCATATTGTCTTGTGATCACAGATGACTTCACAAGATACACTTGGGTCTTCTTCCTTAGAACTAAGGATGAGACTCCTGAAATCTTGAAGTGCTTCATTATGAAGATTGAGAATCAATCTGATCACAAGGTCAAGATCATAAGGTGTGATCAAGGAACAGAATTCAATAATCATATCCTTGATTCATTTTGTGAAGAAAAAGATATTTCAAGACAATACAGTGCTCCCAGGACTTCTCAGTAAAATGGTGTTGCTGAGAGAAGAAACAGGACACTTATTGAAGCTGCAATAACCATGTTGTCTGATTCTAAATTGCCTATCACCTTCCGGGAAGAGGCAATTAACACTGCCTGCTATGTGCAGAATAGAGTTTTAGTTGTCAAGACTCATGGTAAGACTCCTTATGAGCTGTGGCACAAAAGGAGACATTTCACTCGTTTCCTCAGATCATTTACTTGCACCATCTTGAATACCAAAGATCATCTAGCCAAATTTGCTAAGAAATCAGATGATGGACATTTCATTGGATACTCTTCTCAAGCTAAGGCTTATAGAGTATACATTCTCAGAACTAGAGTAGTTGAGGAGTCAGCCAATGTGACTTTCAATGAACACACACCTAGTGTGAAGGTTTCTGGTCCTGATTGGCTATTTGATCTTGATTTAGTTACCAACTGTTTTAACAAATCTTCTATAGATGTTTTAGGATCTACAGGTAACTTATCAACAGGAGATCCTGGCCTAAGATTTGAGTTGAGAAGACCAAGTTTGAATATTACTTTAGCTCTAATGGTAACTAACCCTACAGGTGGAGATCCTATCAGCACTATAATGACAAATTCAGCTGATACATCTAAGGTACCTACAAAATTCAGCTCAGAGGCACAAAACTCAAATGAAGGACCTTCAAATGCAGGAGGATGTGGAGATGGTGATTCTGACCAAGAATTCTATGATACTGAAGACCTCTCCACTGAAAATAACATCAATGATGTCACACACTCATTGGTTCAAGTCAATCTTGATAAGTGTGTTGATGTGGTGGGTGATCCTCAATCACCAGATCTGAATTTCACCAACTTAGATCTGTCAAAGCAACTTGCTATGATTCCTCACTTGAGAATCCACAAGTCTAACCCTACCACAAACTTCATTGGAGATGTTGAGACAGGAGTAAGGACAAGAGGACAAACCCATGATAAAAATGTTTGTCTGCACTCTTGTTTCTTGTCTCAGATAGAGCCTAAGAAGATTGATGAGGCTTTGAAGGATGGAAGTTAGGTTGAAGCAATGTAGGAGGAGCTGCTTCAATTCAAAAGACAAAAGGTTTGGAACCTATGTCCTCTTCCTCATGGGAAGACTACTATGGGAACCAAATGGGTTTTTAGGAGCAAGAAGGATGATAGAGGACTTGTCATAAAAAAAAAAGGCTAGACTAGTTGTTCAAGGGTACACTCAAGAAGAAGGGATTGACTATAGTGATGTCTTTGCTCCAGTAGCAAGACTTGAAGCTGTTAGGATATTACTAGCTTTTGCTGCATCCAAGGATTTCAAAGTCTACTAGCTTGATGTCAAGTGTGCTTTTCTATATTGTGTGATTGAAGTGGAAGTGCATGTCAAACAACCATATGGCTTTGCAAACCCAGATCATCCTGATTATGTCTACAAGATTCACAAAGCTCTCTATGGGCGTCATCAAGCTCCAAGGAGGTGATATGAGACACTGTCACAATACCTTTTCCAACATGGATTCAAGAGAGGTACCATTGACAGCACACTTTTTCTTAAAGGAACAAGGAATGATTTGATTCTGGTTTAAGTTTATGTAGATGAAATCATTTTTGCATCACCTAATCCAAGTCTCTGCAAAGAGTTTGAGAAGCTGATGAAGAATAGATTTGAAATGAGTGCCATGGGGGAACTCAATTTCTTTCTAGGAATTCAAGTGAAGTAGGTGGACAATGGTATCTTCATAAACCAGTCCAAGTGTGTTCAAGACATACTGACCAGAAGGTTGCCAAGACTCCCATAGTAATAAACCACTCTCTAGGTCCTGACCTTGAGGGGGAGTGTATTGATGAACACCTGTACAGGGCAATGATTGGGTCTCTCATGTACCTCACAGCGAGTAGACCACATATCATGTTTGCCACATGTTGGACACAACATGCGTATTAAACGGATAATGCTTGCCATAATCAACCATAATGTGTTCTAACTTACAAACAATCATTAACTAACACATTATCATCATTAACATTCATAACATGCACTAATTTAGTTTAAATTTCCTATTTCAGGATTGTAGATAAAAGGAATTTTTGTCAAGTGTCCACAGCGGATGAAGAAAGTCTACAGCGGATGACTATCTGTGAGCAGCGGATGAAGAATGAAGTCCCAAGTGTAGACAGGGGATCAACAAACACACAACGGATGAACACCACAACTGATAAATAGTCCACAGTGGATGTTCAATTCACAACAAATGAACACTCCACAACGGACAACTAACAAGACAAACATTCAAACAAGGGTTCATAGTGGACGGCATCCAAGGCACAGCGGATAGCTCTTTACCATCCACAGCGGACAGCATGTCATCCACAGCGGACGATCAACATTCACAGCGGACAGCTTATAGTCTTAGGATTATTTATGTAATTTTGTTTTACATAAGGGTTGTTTAGTAGTTGTAGATAGCTTTGTGTATATGCTATAAATAGCATACTACCTTAATCCTTTGTAAACTTTTGAACAATCAATACAAACAAGCAGTTTGTTATCATTCAAGCATTCAATCACTAGCAATCATACACTCATTCACATCCACTAATATCATAACCATAATCATGGGTTTCCGCACCATGATTGTTATCTGTTGAATAGAGATTTGAAAAGGTCCTTGGGGAAATCATCAACAACCTTCATTTTGTTGTCTTGTTTTTGATTTCATCAGGTGGTTTCAGAGTCTTGGCTCAAATCATACACTGATTTTCGATCCTCTTATTCAACAACATGATATCCGTGGTTCATTAGCTTCAAAACATACATTTCAAGCTGAAAATCATCACAAATACCTTCTTCTACTTTAAACATTAATCAAATGCTTAAAACATGATTTCTTAATCTGTTTGTGTGCATTTTGTAGAAGTTTTTGTGTTGTTTAAGCTCTAAAAATCATTTATACACTGTTTTCAAACGTCTTCATCACAAAACTCTCTAAAACCTCGTCGATTTTTTAAGGGTTTTCGGATAAAACAGTACACAAGTATTATTTTATCAGGTTTTCATAAAACAAACACTCATTTGAGTACCACAAATCCATTCATTGTATTTAAGCATCATAGTTGAGTTGTTTCACACTCATTTAAGGCAATTTATCATCATTAAACAACAACTGATCATTGTTTTTGTTAAAGTTGTTATAGCCGGCAGAAAACCCTTGGACAAACCCTAGTTTTTGTTCATAATCTCTGGTGATATCATTCAAAATCAAAGAAGAAACACATTCTTCTTTTGAATTTTCTGAAAAAGTTACTTTTTGATCCAAAAAGGTAACTTTTAAAACTTTTTGTGTGTTTTTAGGGTTTTTGACTTTTATTGACAGACATCATTAAAAGTTGACATTTCTAACAGAATATTCCTTTTTTTTCATCGAGATTTGAAAGTGACATCATTGGACATTAATTAATTTAAAATTAAAATTAATTAATTCTCTTTATTCGGTAAACCACAAAAACACTAACAAACAAATTCTAGTGATTTTAGGATAAAAACAAATTTAGCACCGAGCTAAATAATCAAACAAATTTGACTTAAACTATTGAGTTAAAATTAAACAAACATCTCTGATAAAATTTTAGGATCAAACAGTGGTTTGAAACTACCAAGACTCAAGAACAAAGCAGATTTCAAACAATGAAAAATTATGTTCAGAAATTGAATAATTTTCCAAAACCCGGATCTATGGACATCCATCACTGAGGGACTATTCATACCATTGACTCTTGGTCCAGACTATAAAATAGAAAAGCCAGTAAGCTTGAAAAGTGTAGCTGGTGATGACCTCAAAAGAGTCAAAACAGACATGAAAGCATATGGCATACTAGCAATGACATTGTTTTAACAAGAGTTGAAAATTTCAAAATAGCTCATTAACTGTGGAAAGTACTTCATACTATGTGTGAAGGAAGTGAAGAGATTAGAGAAATCAAAAAGGGAAAATTAAGAACTCAATATGAAACCTTCCACCACATTCAAGGAGAATCAATTCCACAACAACTTCACAGATTTGTTCAACTAGTCAATGAGATGATAGTTTATGGTCTCAAATATGAATATGTGGAAATCAACATAAAGATGTTGCACACACTGCTAGAGAGTTGGACTCAGTCAGTCTATCTGATGAAGGCAACATTGGATCTTGAAGCATTAACTTTAGATGCTCTAGTGGCTAAAGTAGAAGCACTAGAACTAGATGAAAGATCCAGGAATAACAGCACAATCAGACATATGGAATCATACAAGTTCAAGAAAATTCAACAAACAGACAATGCATTCTTGACCTGGAGAAGATGAAGATGAAGAATTTTTGGATTCAAGTGAAACTTCCTTCTTCTTAACTCCTGAATCATCTAACAACAAACAGAAGTCTAAAAAGACTGGTGTTCATGCTTCCCATGAAGCAACACCACAAAGCAAACAACATCATCATCCTAATACTTCCAACTCAAACAAACAACAACAACAAAAGACTCAAAATATTCATAAGTTTAAGAAACCAATGGATGCTCTCACAATCATTTTACGAAGAGAAGAACAAAAAGCAGCCAATGCCCTCATGGCAATATAGAAGATAAGATCTCAGAAATCCCAAAAGAGGTGAGGGAAAACCTTTGCTCACAAACATGCATTGATGAAGTCAATAGATACAATGTAGACAAACTTTCTAAGAAAGTAATTAAAATAAACATTTTAAATGAAAGTCTAAAAACAGAACAAAAACAATATGGAATCAAAATTCTTTCATTACAAAATTATTTGAACAAATTGATGTCTAAAAAACTATCCCTTGTAGCTCAAGCTGAGCAACTCTCTGCATCTTTGACTCAGTAAAAAACACTACAAGCTGAAACTGAAGTGAAACTTCAGAAATTTAAGTGAGCAAGAAGAAGATTGAAGAACTTCTTGCTTAGCAAAGGGCATTTAAAGACACTTCAGGTTTAGGATATAATAAGGTTAACCCACCTTATAATGATAATTATGTTCCTCTACCTGAATCAATGACAAACAAACAGGGTGAGTCTCTTGACCCACATGACCGGATTGATGATTCAAAGCAATCATCATCATCATCAAAATCAGCATTAATATCAAAAACACCCATGATAAAATTTGTTAAAAGTCAAGCACCTCCTCATATAAAACCAATAGATTTTTATCAAGGTGAAAGTAATGAGTTTGATCAATAAACAACTGATGAAGATGATGTTGATCTTTTGAATGATGAGTCAGATCAACAAATCACTAAAACTACAAAAGTTTCAAGTGTGTTTGATACACAAATCAAGCAAACAAAGCAGACAAAAGGGTTTGATATCTGCTCTGGTGGAAGAAAAACTGAATCTTCCACCCATGTCAACAAATAATCAAACAAAGGGAAAGGAAAAATCCCTGCTCAGTTCAAGCAATCTACTGTAGCTTTTGATATACATCTAAAATCTAATCTAAAATCAAAAGTTATAAACAAACAAGGTAATGCAAATTTACCATACTGTGAGTGGCGTGATCAATACACTCACACCGCAGACAAATGTAAATATGGTAAATATTGCAAGTACTGTAACATGAACAATCACAGTACAGAATCTTGCCATTTTCATAGTTATTGTTCAATTTGTGAAAGAAACAATCATAGCACAACAAATTGCTTCTTTAATAAGAAAAATAAGAAGCAAAACAAACAAATTGAAGTTGAAAAGCAAATTGAAAAACAAACATTTGTTCCTAACAAGAATAAAGGCGGAGCTCGAGGACAAACTCCTCACACAAAAGTTGCATTAAATAATGACAAATCATTTTATGATAACTTTAAACAATCAAACAGGAGACATAACTCTCAGAATAAAGAACAATCAGACATTGGCACTCTAAGGAGAAGAGCTCATAGCACTTCTCCCGACAGAGCCGAAAACACTCAAAGGAAATCTTATGTGCCTAGACTTCCTAAACCAACAGACAATGCCACTCTTGAAGAAATTTGTGTAATGGGAAAAGACGGAAAACCCAAGACCGTCTTGGCTTGGGTTGCACCTTCTAACTAATTTCTTTACTTTTTGCAGGGACATCAAAGAAGGCCTGACAACATCTGGTATGTTGACAGTGGATGCTCTCGGCATATGACTACCAATTGTTCCCTCTTTTGGGATTTTAAGAGCAAACATGAAGGAAATGTAGCATTCGAAGGTGATAAAATTATAGGAGGAAAGATAACTGGTGAAGGAACAGTATCAAATGGGTTGATCAGTTTTGAAAATGTCAACTACTGTTCAAACCTCTAGTTCAATCTTGTAAGTGTATCCCAAATCTGTGATAAGGGATATGCAACCTTATTTGACTCCAACAACTGCTACATCCTCAAGACGGGTTTTTAAATCCTTGAAGAATATATCCTTTTGAAAACACCCCGTCATAACAACACATACACTGTTGATATGAACTCTGTTTCAGCATCAACCTTTGAAACATGTTTACTATTAAAAGCATCAGAAGATGTTTCCCAATTATGGCATAAATGTTTGGGTCACTCTAATTATAACAGAATGAATCAACTTGTAAAAGGTGACTTAGTAATAGGTTTACTTTAGAGAGAATTTTTTTGTACGGACCACTACACTGCATGTCTTAAAGGCAAACAACATAGAATGTCCCATAAGTCCAAATTGGTAAACTCAAACAACACACCACTCAAATTGCTTCATATGGACTTATTTGGTCCAACAAACATACTAAGCATAGGAAAGAAGCAATATTGTCTTGTCATAGTAAATGACTATTCCAGATTCACCTGAATTTTCTTTCTACTACACAAGTCAGAAACATCACAAATCATCAAGTCATTTATCACTAAGATTAAGAATCAATTGGATCTCAAAGTTAAATCTTTAAAAAGTGATAATGGCACTGAATTTAAGAATGACCTCATTTCTTCTTTTTGTGTAGAGAAAGGAATCAGTCATTTTTAGCATAGCAAGAACTCCTCAGCAAAATAGAGTAGCTAAAAGGAGAAACAGAACATTGATAGAAGCAGTCAGATCTATGCTTGCTGACTCTATATTGCCCATATCCTTTTGGGCTGAAGCAATCAATACAACTTGCTACATTTAAAACAGAACACTAATCATTAAAGAACAAAACAAAACTCCTTATGAGTTAATGTTTAAAAGAAATCCATTCATAGGCTTTCTTAAAGCATTTGGATGTTCTGTTTCAATATTAAGCACCAGAGAACATCTATCCAAGCTTGCTCCAAAAGCAGACGAAGGATTCTTTGTTGGATACTCTGAAGCTCAGAAGCTTACAGAGTATACAATCCAAGACTAAACATTATGTAAGAAACAACTAATGTTGTTTTTAATGAACATTCTTTCACAAAGAAAGTCATTGGATCAGACTGGTTGTTTGATATAGACTCATTAACAAAATCATTTGACATATCTTACTTTGATGTTTCAGGTACAAAAGACGACATTGAATATCCAATGGTACCTCCTCCAACAAATGACGTTCCTTTAACTGCTGATCCTGCAAGGAGAACAAACATCACTCCTTCCAGTACAACAGTTACTCCTCCTCAAGATCAAACAAACACATCAAGAGGAACTTCAACACCTAGTCCATCATCTTCACCACCAGTGATCAATCAACCACAACCATCTAGTGACCCTCATCAAAGCAAATAAACAAGGTCATAGTAACTAGACACTGTTAAAGAAGAAGATGACTATAATTCATTACCAGACACACATCATGATGATGAAATCTTAGATTTCTTTCATGATTCACCACAAACATTCAATAATGATCATTCACAACCAAAAAATCCCACCATTTCCAATACCTTGCATATCCATCCACACCAGACCAAACAATTAATAATCTTGATTCAACTATCCATGTTGATTAGATTGAAACCACCAGAGCTCACAAATATCATCCTTTAGAGAATATCATAGGTGACCTTAATGTCAGATTGACACGAAGTCAAACTGATAAATCAAACATTTGCTTGTTTCATGCTTCTTATCTCTGAATGTACCTAAAAACATCACAGAAGCCCTAAAAAACAATAGTTGGATAGAAGCCATGCAAAAGGAATTACAACAATTTAGAAAGCAAGAGGTATGGAAGTTAGTTGTCCTACCTGAAGGTCAATTTGCCACTGGCACAAGATGGCTATTCTGAAACAAAGCAGATGACAGAGGGATTGTTGTTAGAAATAAACTGAGGCTTATTGCCCAAGGATGCACTCAAGAGGAAGGAATTGATTATGATGATGTCTTTGCTCCTATAGCAAGAATAGAGGCAATTTGAGTGTTCTTTGCACATGCTTCATCCAAGAATTTCACTGTCTTCCAAATGGATGTCAAATGTGCATTCCTCTACGGAAAGCTAGATGAAGAAGTATATGTTGCTCAACCACGAGGGTTTGAAGACCCAGACTTTCCTCACAGAGTCTACAAGTTAGATAAAGCACTGTATGGACTTCATCAAGCACCTAGAAAGTGGTATGAAACTTTATCTAAGTTTCTACTACAGAATGGGTACACAAGAGGAAAGATTGATCAAACATTGTTCTTAAAGAGAAAAGTTCGAGTCTATGTGGATGATATTATATTTGGCTCCACCAACATTCAACTTTGCAGAGAGTTTGAAACACTTATGCAATCAAAGTTCCAAATGAGCTCAATGGGAGAACTCACCTTCTTCCTTGGTCTACAAGTTCAATAATCTGTTGAAGGAATTTTATCAATCAGAGCAACTATGTCAACCAGATATTGAAGAAATACAATATGTTTGATTGCGCATCAAGAAAAACACCATTTGCAACTGGACTGAAGTTTGGACCAGATCTAGTAGGCATATCAGTTGATCAAAAGCTATACAGATTTATGATAGGCTAATGATGTACCTAACAGCAAGTAGATCAGACATCATGTATGTAGTTTGCATGTGTGCAAGATACCAAGTAGATCCAAAAGAATCACACATCATTGTAGTAAAGAGAATTTTTAGATACTTAAAAGGCAAACTAGCACTTGGTTTATGGTATCCCAAGGATGGAGACTTCTTTTTATTTGTATACATAGACGGTGATTATGGTGGATGCAATCAAAATAGAAAATCCACAATAGAAGGTTGTCGGTTTCTTGGATCAAGATTGATCTCTTGGCAGTGCAAGAAACAAACAAATGTATCTGTGTCAACAGCTAAAGCAGAATATATAGCTGCTTCTGCATGCTGTTCTCAAGTGCTTTGGATTCAAAACCAAATGCTTGATTATGGCTTTAATTTTCTTAAAACACCCATACACATAGACAATTCAGTTGCAATGTTTATCATTGACAATCCTGTTCAACATTTTAAAACAAAACACATAGACATGAGATATCATTTTCTGAGAGATTGCTCAGAAAAAGGACTGATAAAGTTAATCAAAGTTCATATAGACAATCAATTGGATGACCTTTTCACAAAACCATTTGATTCAACACAATTTGAATTTCTAGTTCAGTCACTTGGTATGATCAACTATGAATCAAACAAGTAATGTTTTCAAACATTAACATCAAACATGCTTGATTTTGTCAAAGTCCAAGTGTCTTATCAAACATACAATCTTTCAAAACCAAGTTATCAAACCACATTCATGATCTCCAAATAACATACAAGGTTGAATCATACATGACACCACATGAGATATGATAGTACCCTAGTTTATTTCTTCACTTGAGTCATTTTCCACCAATAAAGACTGACCAAACTTTATGTGATGTGTGGTTAGGCTCAGCATGGGACACATAACATCATATACAACAGTGAAGAACCAAAAACTTATGATTGTGTGGTAAGCAAACACCCATCTTGGTTTATGGTAAGTATTGGTTTATCCAATATAAATTGCTTGTAAAGTAACTGCTTTACACCAAGTGAAACAGTTTATAAATTGCTCAATCATACAAGTGTCTTCTTTTTTATGATTATCATAGACCTGGAGTACACTTAGGCATTCTTTGTTGTGCTGAGCACAGACCTAAATGACCTACATTTTGATCCGAAAAGATTCCCAAAGGGAACACATCATCTTTGGATGAACAATCAATAAAGTCTCTTATACTACATTCCTAGTGAATGAAACAAAAGAATCCCAATGTGGATCAAACAACAAGGATCAAATTGAGCATTTATACTCTTAAGTAACTAGGTCATAAGTATTGCAAGTGCTTTCTAGTATATTTTGAGGAGGATTGATATTAACATACAATCATATGTGGGGTACATACATATCATATCAATACAACCAAAACATGATAAATCACTCACTGTTTTAATCAATCATTAATACTAGGCATGAGTTTAAGTGGACCACAATATCTACACTCAACATTGTATTAGTCTATGTCTATTCTCAAAACCATCCAAACAACTCAAGTCAAACAGACAATCAAAAATTCCAAACGTAAAAAAATTCCGCTAAACCCTTTAAACCCCTGTTCGATTCTAAACTAAAAGTCTATTTGATTTCTCTTCTGATTTACAATCAAATATGTACAACAACATGTTTCTAATAAGCAATCATTCATTAAAACATCATGTTCTATGATTTCGATTCGAACTTTGTTTGACCTAAGTCGAACATTGAAGCGAAATCAAACATGAATCTTTTGATGTTCTAAACCAAATCAAACACTGAATATGTGTTTGATAACCTTAGTCGAATGTGTATTGATTGCTGATTTGATGTAATTTGATTAAGTGTTCATCAAACTTATAAACAGACATGATGTTCTTGGTAAAATTAGTCAAAATTGATTTTTGATTTTTAAAATTGTTTAACATAAGTTGAAATATGTTATAATTCTTCAAACATACTCAAAAATCAGTTGAAAACAAGCATAATCAGTTAATTTGTCAGAACATTCATCATAACAACATTAAATGTGTATTGAATAAAAGTTTTGACTTTCAAAGTCAAACCAAAATGTTCAAATTGTGTTGTTATAAAATAAAATTAGTATGCAAAAAGACACAATTAGCACATTGTGATGAAACAAATCAAATTCAAAACAGTTTGGATGAAAACAAATTGAATCAAACAAGATCTACATGATCAAAATTGACCAAACTTAAACTTTTCAGAGGTCAAAGTGATTCAATTTGGCAATTTCAAACATTCAAACATACACTTAGACCAATCACAAGTGTTAAGCATACCTATATCTTCATTTCATAACAATCACAATAGTCAAGTGAACATTTGATCAACATTTCATCACTTCAATCATTACACATCATTATTACACAAGTTAACTAACATATTTCCTTTATTTTTGCAGACATGGCAAATCTAGTATTTGTCAGTGATCATAATCTTTATGCATTTCTTGACATTGATTCACCTAAAGCTGAGAATTACAGAGATATCATTCAAGCTATCAGACAGACTTCATGCTATGGCAGCAAGGCCTGAGATATATGAAGATCACATAGTCCAGTTTTGGACTCACGCTCATCTGGAGCAAGCTCAAGATCAACAAGTAGTTGTATCTACCATTCATGATCATCAAATTACCATTTAAAAAGATGTAATTAGAAGAGTACTTCAGTTGGGTGATGAAGATGCCCAAGGGCCTATTGAGTTTGATGAGAACTATGTTCTCCATGTCTTTAGACAAATTGGCTATTCTGGTACAATTGATAGAAAGCAGATCAAGAAGTCTTACATGTGTGCTCAATTCAGATTCTTAATGCACACATATGAGAAAACTATGACCAACAGAAAGACAGGCTGGGATACTACTTCTTTGAAAAGCTCATCTGCTATTGCAAGCATCATAGCAAGGAGACCATTGAACTTTACAGCCCAAATCCTGAATGGAATGATTTATAACTTAACAGAGGTGAGGAACAAGTTTAACATGTATCCAAGATTCCTACAGATGATTATTGATGATCTGTTACCCAACATACGAAGAGAGGGTGCTATCTTCCAACTAGTTAACTTTAATGAACATGTGTTTACAAGGATCAAATCAAGCTTGTATCATGGAGCTGAAGTGCCTTTGCCTGCTCACATGATCAATTATGAACTCCCCGTTCTTGATGTCTTTTTGAGGATTCCAGGACAAGGTGAACCAATCATGATGTTTCAAAATGTCATTCATTAGCAGCCAATCATACAACCAGCCCCAATCATACAAGAAGAGCAAGCTGCTCTTGAACCAGAACCAATCATAAAAGATCCTATTGCACCAGAACAAGAACCAATCATTGAGCAAGAACAATCATAAGATGAAACACAAGAACAAGAAAAGATTCACTTTGAACACCATATGCCTTCTCCACCATAAAGCCCAATCTTCTCTGATCAACAAACATTGTCATCTTTGTTAAGAGACATTGATGCTTCATTAGATGAACAAGCAACTGAACAAGTAGAAGTTGGCACTTCATCACAACTTGAGCAAGAACAAGCAGAACCTAGTGCTCATGATGAGCAAATAGAAGGTGAATTGCAAACAAGTGAAATACCAACAGAAGATGAAATTGAGTACTCAAAAGTGTTTTTATTCATTGAGTACAACAAACTGATTGAAAGATCAAACAACAAAGCTAAAAGATTGAAAGAAAAGCTCAAGAGCAAAGATGAAATGATAGGAAAGCTCACAGCAGATCAAACAGCTCAAAAGTTGATTTTTCAACTCCTAGAAGAACAACTAGATAAATCAAAGGAAGAAGTAAAAGCTAAAGATCAAGATCTAAATGATACTAGATTAGATGTTGCATATCTTACTGAGCAGATAAATGAAAAGACAATGAATTAGATGAGCTGAAAAAGATCATTGCTGCTCAATCTAAAGAGAATAACAGGCTGAATAAAGAATTAGAATTCAAAGACACTCAACAGAATGAGGAAGAACATTCAGAAGATCAAGAACAAGATCTGAGTGATAAGTTTGACGAACATATCATGTCTCATGCTGTAGAAATCAGCACAAATGCAATTATCATCCCTGAGGAGACTTACTCAATGGATCAACTGTTTAGTGAATCAAATCCATTTGAGAAAAATACACTATTCACCCATCCTTAGACAGCACTTTCATACTGCAAAAATTCAACTGATGAAACAAGCATTGTGCTTGTAAATCCACTTTCTGAAAAACAAAAGGAGTTAATCAAGCAGTTTGCTGAATCATTGAAAGAGCAGTCCGATTCATCCAAGCATCAAACATCATCATCATCCTTGAAACCCCTCAAAACATACTCAAGGAAGAGAAAAAAGACAGTACTTAGCTTCCTTAGTGAAAGAAAAAGAAAAGGTAGTTGAACAAGATGAACCTGAATCCCCTCCTCTCAAATTATTAAAAGTTAAAGCAGAACCAGTTGATTAAGATGAGCTCAAACAGAGGTTGCTGTATTGGAGAAAGAGAAATAGATCAGACATAAGATCAGCAAGAACTCTTTACTGATGATCCTCAAACCTTAACGGGAATTAAACTAGCAGCAAGAGGCTTTCCTTATGACTCATTCATGAATCTTAACCTATCTGAGGTTAAAGACTTGGTCAAAGACTTTCAAGAAGTCATGAAAAGTGAAAATGAGCAAACATACAAAAGATATAAAGAGATCAAAGACCAGCAAGAATTTAAAAAAAAATTGCCACAGGATCCTCAAATTGAGAAAATGACCTATTTACAAATGAAAAGCTAGTTGAGTCACATAAGAATGTCATATAGGTCTTATGTAGGAAGATCTCTATCACAGATGAAAGATCTTGCTAGAGAAATCTACAAGAACATGCTGACAAGTGCATTAAAGCCATAGGTTACCGGACCTCATCCAGCATCATCATTATCCACCTATCATCAAGCTCCACCTAAGCTTCATCATATAGAAAAACCCAGACAGTTTATGCCTCACAGGCTATGGCTAGAAGGAAATGAAGTCAGGGAAATGATAAGTGAGAAGACAAACTTTGTAAAGCTCCATGATAGGATAACACTCATAGCATCAGCTGATGAAAGAAAGATAGTGGCATGGAAATATGATGAGATATGGGATGTTGTGCTTATCAAAAGAGTATCTGGCCTTGTCTAGTATCTATCATACATATCCTAGTTGGGATCTTTAAGCTATGAAGACAGATTGGACCTGATTCAATTGAGAATGGTCAATCACACTAATAATCCTAGGGGAGCAGACTTCTTCCATATTTTCAGATCATATATGGACAGACAACATTATGAAATGAAAAGAAAAGTAGACAGAGAAGACAAGCTACACATTGAGAAATTAAGAAGAGAACAAAAAGCAACAGGCAAACAATCAGAACCATATGTTGTAAATGTTAATTCAGAACTGCTAGAAAGGGTTGGTTACCCTATAAGGCCATCAGATCTGAAATTGATTATGAAGAAGATTAAGGGAATCAATACAATCATCCAATCCCCAAATGGTATTATGATGAAGCTAATTTTGAAGTGGCGTTGGAAAGAAAACTTGAAGGAAAATAAGCATCTGACATAAGGTTGTTTGATCCAGTGGAAATCAAACTCATTCATCCTTCCTATGTATCATTCTTAAAGACAAAGACATTCCCTGTTATTAAAGATGTATTATGCAAGGGAGATTGTTGTTATTTCATTCATATGCTCAAAATTTTGGGAACTGTGTATGTAAATGCTGCACTCAAACAGAGATTAGAAACCAAACAACAACCATTAACACACATAGAAGGCATAACAGGCATGAGAATATCAGAAAACAATAATCTTGAGATCCTGAAGGGAAATCATGTTGTAACCACCTTGGTTAGCAACATTGATATGCAAAGCCTTGATCAATCAACTCTGGAGCAGCTAGTTCACTTAACTATAAAGAGTATATAAGAAGATCAGAAAAGTGCAGTGAACTATTTTGTGGAACATATAGTAAATTGCAGAATTGCCTTGAGGATCACACCTCTATCTAATCAAGTGAAAGAAGCAGAACAAGATCAGATCATTGAAAAAGATGTAGAAGAATCTTTGAAAGCAACTTCTGAAGTGCAGAAGAGTGTTGATGAAGCTGGTCCATCTCATTCATGAAGGTTTCTAAGAAACAAACAGAAAGAAACATGCAATCAAATAGTATAAATAATACATGCCTAACCTTGCAAACAAACATAACTGTCAAACATACATGACAGACAACAAACACATCATAACAACAATAATTCATGATATTAGATAATCAAACAACCATTCATATAAACAGATAAACAGTCAATCATTCAATCATGCATAACATTCAAACATGCAATCAAATTGTATAAATCACACATACAATCATTACAATCATTCATATCAAACACAAACACACATTGTTACTAACAAACAAAGCACTAAACAAGCAAACATTGAAGAGATGGCAACATAATCCTTAGGGGGAGTAATGTTGGACTCAACAATTGTATTAAAAGGATAATGCTTGCCATAATCAACCATAATGTGTTCTAACATTCAAACAATCATTAACTAACACATTATCATCATTAACATTCATAACATACATTAATTTAGTTTAAATTTCCTTTTTCAGGATTGTAGATAAAAGGAATTTTTGTCAAGTGTCCATAGCGGATGAAGAAAGTCTATAGCGGATGACTATCTGTGAGCAGCGGATGAAGAATGAAGTCCCAAGTGTAGACAGCAGATGTACAAGCAGATAACAAAGTCCACAGCTGATGAATAGTCCATAGTGGATGTTCAGTCCATAACGGATGAACACTCCACAGCGGACAACTAACAAGATGAACATTCAAACAAGTGTTCACAGCGGACACCATCCAAGGCAATGCGGATAGCTCATTTACCATCCATAGCGGACAACATGTCATCCACAGCAGACGATCAACATTCACAGCGGATAGCTTATAGTCTTAGGATTATTTATGTAATTTTGTTTTACATAAGGGTAGTTTGGTAATTGTAGATAACTTTCTGTATAGGCTATAAATATCATACTACCCTAATCCTTTGTAAGCTTTTAAACAATCAATACAAACAAGTAGTTTATTATCATTCAAGCATTCAATCACTAGCAATCATACACTCACTCACATACACTGATATCATAACCATAATCATGAGTTTTCGAACCATGATTGTTGTCTGTTGAATCAGAGATTTGAAAAGGTCATTTGGGAAATCATTAACAAGCTTCATTTTGTTGTCTGGTTTTTGATTTCATCACCACATGTATTTGTGCAAGTTATCAAGTCAACCCCAAGATGTCTCAGCTAGCTGCTATCAAGAGCATACTTAGATATCTCAAAGGTGCTCCCAAACTTGGACTTTCGTATCCAAAGTGTTCTGACTTTAATCTGTATGCATATAGAGATTGTGACTATGGTGGCCGCAATATAACTGCAAAGTCTACATCAGGGGGATGTCAGTTTCTTGGTGGAAGGATAGTCTCATGGCAATGCAAGAAACAATCCTGTGTGTATGCATCAATTGCTAAAGCTGAATACATTACTGCTGCAAGCTGCTGTGCTCAAGTGCTTTGGATTCAAAATCAGATGCTGGATTATGGATTTAAACTCAATGAGACTCCCATCCACATAGACAACAACAGTGCTATCTCTATTACAGAGAATCCTATGCAGCACTCCAAGACAAAGCACATCAATATCAGGTATCATTTGATAAGAGATAATTTTGAGAAAGGCTTGATAAAACTGGTCAAAGTTAACACAAATGAACAATATGCTGATCTGTTCACTAAAGCATTTGATGAACAGAGATTTAAGTATCTAATATCAGCTATTAGGATGATTAATCTTAAATTAATTTCAAAATTATTTTCTAAAATGTGTGTCTTTAATGTTGTCTATTTCAACATCCATATAAGCCTAGTTATCTTGAAAGAAATTTTTCTAACTGATATTCCTTAGATTTAAAAGAATTTGAAGTATAATTTGTTTTGAAGGACATTAAAATTAACTTCGGATGAAACTTATGTCCTCAACTCAAATAAGTAAATTACATTCGGAAGAAATTTGAGAAATATCTTTCGAAGCTTAACATACTTATATGAATTGAATAACAATTTCCTTCCGAAGCAAATTAGTCTCGGACGATTTACTCTTGAGTAAAACTTCTGATACTTAATGTCTCTCAAAACAAACTACACTTTGAAAGCAAACTTTTCTTTAAGAAAATTTCTTTCGAAGCAAATTCTTCTAACTCTAATAAATATATTCCGAAGTCAAAATTGGCTTCGGATGTTTTTCAAAAACTTCTGAAGACAAAATACCTTCGGAAGATTTTTGACTTTTAAGAAAACTACCTTTTTGGGCACTTTTTCAGAGGTGGGACCGACATACGAATTTTAATGTTTATCCTTAACACATTAACTTTTTCTCAAATCCAATTAATACACATACACTTAATGGTTCCCTCTTTCCTCACAATCTCCTTCATCTGAAATTTCTCTAACCTAAATTCTCCAAAAACCGACCTTGTTCTTACCTTTCTTCACCACAAAGCTACTTCAAATGGCCAACCTTAACCGTAGAAACCAACCCGATTTCTCCATACATCTTCACAGGAAACACAATTAGGTTGCTCTGTTGCACTCTAAGAAAGATCCTGGTTTCTCAAGGTTTGCCGCTTTTTATCTCTGTCAAACTACTTCACCTCCGTCACTATTGATCCTCCTCTCTATGAGGATCAACTTCTTGAGTTCTGGTGGACCTGTCAAGAGGTCACCATGGATGGGAAGAAGGCATTGTCTACCACAGTGTAGGGTAGGACAATCTTCATCACTCAAGCCTTCATAAATACTCATCTCTTGCTAGATGATGCTGAAGGTGACTTGCCCTTCCCAAAAGCTGTTGTAAATAATTCTTTTGGCTAGATGGGCTATGAGGGGGACTAATCTGTAATGACCTTCAGAAAGGAAAATGTCTCCTCCTAATGGAAATACCTCCTCCATGTGGTCATTCACAGCCTATCCAACAAGTATGGAGGTTGGATCTAATTCATGAATACCTTTCCTATATAGTCCATGAAATGGTTCAAGGGGTCAAGTTTAGGTATTTATAGTTTGTTTATACAAATTTACTAGCTAATTTGAACTCCTTCGAATATTACATGTTCCCTAGATATGTCCAGCACATTCTTAACTTTGAATTGGGCTAACAGTTAAGGGGAAAAGGTAATGTTCTTAAATTGGGACAGATGAAGCCCGAAATCTTTAAAATTATGAGAAAACCTACTGTGGGATTCTTTGGGGTCAAAACAGCCCTTGTCCCAAAAATGTTAGAGCTTATTGCTCAAGGTGACAACCTAGCAGCACCAGCTAGTGTTGAACCCACACCTGTTATCTCCCAGCTACCCTCTTAGCCTCAAATAGCCATCACCTACAAGAGAAAATCCAAATGAACCACTACATAGGCTATTCAGCCTGTGTAGGCCCCATATCACTTACCATACAGGAGGAAGTGGACACTAGAGCTCCCACTTCCCCTGAGCAGCAAACCACTCCCATCTCACCAATGATCAGTGCTGAGGTTCCTCATGCTCCGCCTGATGAGCTCATCAGCCAACAAGCCTTAATCTTTCATTCAAATCTCAAAACTCTAGTGAACAACTTTCAGGGGATAGTTACCATCCCTAGCCTCTAGATCTCAACCAACCAATTCCCAACCTAGAATTCTATGATGATGAAGACATAGGATTTAGTGTGTACCATGAGTCTCTCTTCTCCACCCTTGCTCAAGGAGAGATGAGTGCTCCTGCTTCTCCCATGTCTAGCCCACATCATCCCCCCAAAACTAAGGTAGATCTCCCTGAACATGTTCAAGAGATCCATATGGAAAAGGCTCTCACTTATGCAAGTGATTACATATTTTAGACCTCGACCATGGCAACCCAGCCCCTTGACACTTCAACTAAAGCTGTCATGGAGCACGGGAAATCCAACAGCCAAGAACAATATGCTGGTGATGAGGAAGAAGACCTTCGTCCAATTCTGTCATCCCTTTGTGATTCTTCATGATGAGGGGAGTCTACAACTAAAGGTGCAACAATTTCAACAAACATGTACCTATTTAGTTTCTAAGGTTAGTCACTTGAAATCTCAAGTGACTGCCTTACAGAATAGGGTCAATGACCAGCAACTTGGCATTACCGATCTCAAGGGCAAGCTAGTTGAGAGACCACCAAGACAAACTCAACTTGGTCCATAAGAACCTGTGGAAGTGGTGGACTTAACCTCCAGCTCACCTATGCAAGTGGGTGATGCTACCAAAAAGGGGGTGAAAGTCCCCACAACCACAAAACCTAGGAGTTCTGTCCTGAGTATGGACAATGAGAATTCACCACCCTCACTTGTAGTTGTCCAGACTCAACAACTTTCTTAGGCTCACACTAATATGGAGGCCACACTTCAAGAACTCTTTGAGGAAGGAATACAAATGGCCATGTCTGCCCCATCCTACCCTATTGAAAATCCAATAGTGGGATGGTGGTATGACAATGTAAGAAAGGCCTTGGTGCTCTCTAGATCTCAGGGCAGCAGGAGGCTTCAATTTTCATACTTTGAGATTCCATGAGAGTATAGCCTTAGTTGCTCTGCCACTTGTCAACCCAAGCCAAAATAGATAGGCTGGCAGATTATCTGAAATGATTCAAGAATGGGTGCTGCAGGAATTCAAAAGCAGCAAAATTATATAGACAGAGGCTAGCAAGGAAAACTGTTGGTCAACTGGATACTGAAGCAGACCCTAAGATTAGCTTCGAAGGGGAAACCTCGGTTAAAGGCCTAGTAGTGGACCCTTTGAACCTTGAGACAGTCTCATCTTCAGCACCCCTTAGTGAAACACCTGCTGGTGAAGGTGTATCATAACCTCTCCCTGGCTAGAGTTCAAGCTTAGTACAATCATCAAAAGGCCAAAGCTCTCTTCACCCTGAGTTATACAGGCCAACAATTGACAAAGGGAAAAGGAAGATGACTCCTGAGGAAATTAAGGAGGAGAAAAGGGAGAGGAAGAGGAAGGCTAGGGGAGAGAACACAAAAGAGATCCCAAGCTTCATACAAGCTGCAATTAGGGCTGCCCATAGGCCTAACATTCAAGATAATGAGTTAAGGGTAGCCAGATTGAATTACCTGGGATTAAGAAAACTACAATATAGATGAACTCATCTCTCTCCCCTTAGTAGAGTTGAATGAACTGGCAGACACAAAGTTGTCTGAAGAGAGGAAGGAGGCTGAGGCTTCAGAATTGATCCTTAATATCAAAGAAGAAAGCAAAAGAAAGAAATTCTATAAAGCCCCTGCCCTCTCTCCAGTTCAAGAAAGTCCTGAGAAGGAGATTATGGCTGTACAACAGGAACAAACTCAGATAGGCAAAGAACAAGAGAGAGAGAAAATGATAACCTATCTGAGTGCCATAGGTCTCTATCAGATAGCAGCTCTCAACCCTCTCTCATATGAATATGTAGAATTTGAATACCTCAAACAGCTGGAAGAAGAAGCTCAAACTCACAGAAAAGCTGTTAAGAGGAAAATGAGAGAGGAGGCTACTAAGTCAAGAGCCACCATCAGAGTATAAGAAAAGAAGTTTGCTGAAATGCTAAAGATGTTGAGCTTCTTGAAGCTGTATGGGTTCTCCAAAAGGAGACTTGGTCCTATGTCTCTATCCACAATGGATGAGCATATCTGAAGGATCAAGCAGAAGATAAAAGAAGGTCAGCTGGTTGACTTGCATTCTTTACCAAGTCAAGCTGTACCTGAAGTTGAGGTGAAGGTTGAGCCAGAAGAGACAACACAACCTAATCCTGAAGCTACCTCTAAGCCAACTTCATCTTATGACCCACAATAGGGTTCTAAACCTCCTGCTTCTAAACATGTGGAAGAAAAGGACCCAACTGAGGAGAATATAGAAAGATCAACCGGTGCTGCAGGCCACTCTCCTCAGTTAAAGTATAGAAAGAGGAAAAGGATGTCCATTAGAAGGGACAAGAAAAAGAAAAAAAAGTCCAAGGTATCCACCTCTGCACCTCAGAATGAGTCAGAACATACTGAGGTTGCTCAAGAAAAGGCTGCTCAATTAACTCTTATTCAAGTAAAACCTCTTACAGTTGGAAGACCCATCCTGTCCTAGAGCTTTGTAGCTAATCCAGACAGATGGTATGTCATTAGAGATCAAGGAGGTCAAGATGTCTATCTCTGGCAAGACATGTTTAATCTCCCTCTACATGATCTCTATGACATGAGGAGATACTATGAGAGTCTGAGGGATCCTGACCAATTAATAAAGAAAGGCATGCTCTTGATCCTAATAAGGACTGTTAATTTCTGAGTATCCTTCTCTGTTTTGGTAGCATTAGCCTAGGGGGAGTTTGTAAGGAATACTTGAAAGGCTGATGCAGCCAAAGTAGCCAAAGAGCTTCCTACTTGCATGCATGTGCATTGCAGAAGTTACTTTGGAAGTTTTACACTTCTCCTAAGAAAAACTATCCAAGTGTAAAATCTTCCGAAGCCAAGACCAAGATCTTCCGAAGCCAAAGATGAAGTCTTCCGAAGCTTAGAGACAAAGTCTTCCAAAGCCAACAAGATAGAAGACTGATTTTCTTCTGAGGACAAAGAAGACATGCTTTCTCTGATCTACTTTTTCAGAAAGCTGACCAACTTTCTGCCTTTACATTGATTTTATTATCTAGATCAGTGTATCCAGCTGGCCTTCAAAGTATGGCCGGCTGTAGGATGTAGTATAAAGCATCTCAGGTCTTGTATTTTGAATTATCAGTTGATCACTTTGTAACTTTGTAATAGAACTTGAGAGCAATATACAGCATTTTTGAAAACAATTTCTGCTTGTGTTCTTTTACTTTAAGTTCTTAGTTTGTATAAAGCCGGTTTCATATTTGATCTTATAAGTGTTCTTCAAGTTCACTCTCCAAACACCTTGTGAAATTATTGCATTGATCTCCCCAACCGGTCCTGCACATGTAGTTTCACATGCCACAAAATACAACACTAACAAAACTAAACTATATCCTATTACAATAATAACTAAGCTATGATTAACGGCAAGGTGAATACCATCATATACTTGATCATCAATACTCCTCTTAGGGGGTATTCAACTGCCTGGACTTCTAGGTTAGCTCCTTCCGATTCTTTCTCCAACATCCTTACAAAGTCCCTCACTTCTGCTTCCAAATCATCATTTTCCTACACACTCTTTTCAAGCTGCTTGATCCCCGATCTAACTCCCCTAACTTTGTTGGCCACTCTCTCAAAGAAACTAGCCTCCGCCTTGGTCGCTAAATGAGAATACCTCCATTGGATCAAATAACCGTATTTCATTTCCGTCCTTAACCCACACTATAGCCTCACCAGATTGGTTATAATATAACCATTTCTCAAACTTCTGCAGTCTTGACGGTTGTTGATCTGGTATCCTTACCCGATTGACGGTTTCCCCTTTCCTGTTTCCCAATCTAAATCTTTCTTTGACCTCCTCCTCTCTGTCTTCATGTATCCAAAAGTAGCAAGATTGTCCTGAATGCCCTGGCGAATCTCATGTTCTAGCAACATGGCGCACTCACTTAAGCTAGAATCTAATAAGGGGATCTCTTCTAGCCTACTCAAATCCCACCTAGGATGAGTCTTAAACGCCTTCCACTAGTGCAGATATGAGATCCACCCACGCCTCTTTATCATAAATATCTTCATTTTAGGATTGTACTTCCAACTCACGATCTTCTTGTCAGATTCTTTCCTGTCCGGTTCTCTGATGTTTTGAAAGAGTGGGGTTAGCTTTTCTGCCTCTTCCATCTTTGTGAAGCAATCATATTTATCCATCTCTATAATGTCTCCTTTAGTAGAACTCCTCTGAGCCACGTATGCCATTGATGTCTCTTCCACTTCATAGAATTTTGGCTCAGAATCATAGACCACAAGTTGTTCTTCAACCTCTTCCTCTTCATCTATTAACTTGAGCTCTACATTTCTCTTTTCACCTCCTTCTCTCTCCTACCTGATCACTTCATTTCCATTAACATCAGTATCTACATCTAGCCCCAAATCTATGACTCCAGTCTCTATCACCTCATCAACATTTCCTCCAACGTCTCCTTCACCGATTCAATAGTTTCAACACCAACATCACCTCCACCAGCTCCACATCCACCAACACCACTACCATTAGCTTTAGATTACTTGTGAATGAATGTATACTTAGATGTGTCAGTCATATCCCAAATTTCCTGATCAGTTGGTACATTAGCAACACCAGCTCTTCTTCTCAGCTCGCTTACTTATTCCAGCAATCTTCTAATCAAATCTTGTTGGTTTAGCATCATCTTCTTCATTTCATCATCTCTTTTTCCCTCTACTTCTCTCTCTCTTCAGAGTTTATAAGTTTAGTCTTGATCATGCTTAGCTTGTTTGATAAAGATATGTTAACATTCCTGATTACATCCTCATCAAGTTCTGATCTAATGTCCCTTCTTTGTCTCCTAACTTCTCCTGCACGCCCGCTCTCTAAAATTACTGGCTGCTTGCTTTTAGTTCTCCTTTCTCATGTAGGAGAATCAACTCTATCTTGGGAAGATGATTTCTCTCCACTCTTTTTCTTCCTTTTCTTCCTCATTTTTTCCTCCATTTCATCGAGTTGCTTCTCAAACGTCATCTCAGTCTCTTTTGTGTATTTCTTTCTTTTCTTCATCTCCTCTGCATTTCCTCCACTTATAGCTACTTTCTGTTCCTCTAAAGGGATTAGAGTCTTGATGTAGACCAATTATTCTTAATGTACATATTCTCCAGCAAGTGCGAAATTTATCCAGAAAAATTATGCTTGGAGGTAGCACAATTAGCATACATTCTTGGGTTCATAGGGGTCAACTTCAACTCATCTCCAAGTTTCAGTAAGTTTGGCTTCAAATAATCAAGAATGATCTGAATGAATCTTGGGTATAAAAGCCACTTATCCTTCCTTAGAGCCATGATGTTCTCCAGCAAATAGTTATGAATAGTTTGGGCAATGTTTGCCTTATCTCTCCTCCACAGAATATGTTCATGGGTATGGACCACTTCAGATTCAGCCCATCAGATCCACCCTTTCTATGATCCAAGCAACTGATGGAAATGTGCGCAATGAACCTCCATTCCTTCGATAGGTACATCTTCTTAATCTCCTTTCTTTTCTCGAAATCAGTGTCCTCGTATCCAATTGCTTTGAATGCTGCAATAACTTTATAAACAGACATCTCTACATCCTCACCCATATCACCTTCTAGCCTCAAAGCCTTAGCCACCATCTCACCACAGATCTCAATCAGCCCCCCCTAAATAGATGCTCTCATAATCTTTTCTTCAAAATCATAATTAGCTGTTCTCCAAAAGTCTTTAATCTGTCTTTCGTCTATTACAGGTGAGTGAGAGATTGTGTAGTGAATGTGAGACCTTTTTAATGTAAGGCCCCGTCTCCGGGACGCTCACAGTTGGACATTCATCGCACATGATATTTAAAACTCATAATCATCTAGTAAAATAATGCAGCTAAATAAGTTAACAAAAAGCCATTTCATATATTAATAATTGCTTTTGCCAAATAATACAACATTATTAACATTACAAAACATCGTTCGGTTGCATTATAACACAAAAACATCATTACAACATAAAATGGATGCCATCCAAAATTTTGCCAAGTAGCTTCACCCCGTGCCATTCTCAGCAACCATTACCTGCCAACTGAAAATACATAAAAGTCAGTGTTGCTGAGTGAGTTCTAATTTTATAAAAATATTTATATTACCTTCCATTCGTTAAAACATTTTCTTACTTTTGCACATGATCATACAACATACATACATCAAGGTAATATTTATTATCTTCCGTCATCATTCTTTTCGTACCTTTCGCACTTTACATTATCTTTCACTTCTATCTACATCCTGTCATATGCTAAACCCCCCTCTTGGGCACGAATCCATCTAATCTAGGGCTTAGCGACAAGGATCACATATCGCATGTATGGAGCAGTCACCAAGACTGACTCCCCTGTGTGTGAACCCACATGGGTTAGCCAAGATCACACGCTGTATGACACAAAGTTGAGCTAACAATTCTCATTGAGTTGTGAACCTTCTTACATTTGCTTGCAAGACTTTCATTCGTTCATTCATTATGTTCCACTTTTGTTATCTTAGATCTTTCGCTTCGTTAAGATAATACTTTACGTTCATTAACATAATCACACCACGTAAAGCCACGTAATAATACGAAATAAGGAACATAAGGAGACAGATAATAAACATGCATAACATCATCATACATCACCCCCGGAGACTTTCCAAGTCATAGCCTAAAATCTCTTTTTCCCAAAATTTCAGAATATTTTCTAAGGCTTTGGGTGCATGGGCACTATGCAGGCGCATGAGCACTATGCGGGCGCATGAATACTTAGGCGCATGGGAACTATTGGGGCGCATGAGCCTTACGTAGGCGCATGGGCACTCAGGCGTCTGGGGAACTTTGGCGCATGGGCAGGTTTCTAGGCGCATGGGCACTATGCAGGCGCATGATCCTGACTTAGGCGCATGGGCACTTGGGCGTCTGGGCAATATCCTAGGCGCATGGGCACTATTTGGGCGCATGAACAACTAAATTTCAACATACATCATTTTCAGTTCCCAAATCATCATTCTAACCTATTCTTAGCCTAGATTCTAACATATCAAGCATCATAAACAAGCATAAAACATAAACACAATTAAAACCCTTCCCGAACATACACCCACCCAATTGGGCACACACATATTCATACGGGTACACACCCAACATTTATAAAAATATTTTATCATGCATTTCCAGCCTCAAAATCAGTTAAAACATATAAAACCGGTGATCTAGAACTCACCTCTTGCAACTTTCGAGTAGGACTTCTTCAAACCCGAATGCTCAATGAGTTCAAACACCTAAAAAAAAAACCAAAACACACAACCGAGCACATACAAGCACATAAGCACATACCCGAAGGCTGGAAATCAGCCAAGAACACCCCAAAAATCAGAAAACTAACCTGAAAATCGACTTCTTCTTCTTCCTCTCTCTAGAACCGAGAGAATTCTGATTCTTTCTCTCTCTAAGATGTGATGGAAAAGTTTATGAAACATGGGTGTGGGCGGCCACACCCTCTTTTGAACAAAATAATATAAAACTTTGTCCCTTGTACAATTTTAACCCCTCAACTTGGGTTATTTTGCTTTTCTTTCTTTTCTTTTTTGCACTTTATCTCTACTTTTAAATTTCCGGGTGTTACAAGTCCATCCCCCTTATATAGGTTTCGTCCCCGAAACCTGTCACTCCTCGAATAGCTGGGGATAATGCTGCCTCATCTCCTCCTCAGGTTCCCACGTAGTCTCGGATCCCTTTCTATGCTTCCACTGTACTCAAACGAGTGGAACCACTTTATTCCGTAGCCTCTTCTCCTTTCGATCAATGATTGCCACCGGTTGCTCCACATAATTGAATCGCTCATCTACCTCAATGTATTCTAGTGGTACAACCAAATCTTCATTAGCTAAGCACTTTCTCAGATGAGATACATGGAATGTCGGGTGAATTCCACTTAATTCATCGGGCAATTCTAATCTATAGGCCACCTCTCCTACTCGAGCAATGATTCGGAAAGGCCCTATGTACCTCGGACACAACTTGCCCCGCTTTCTAAACCGAATGATACCCTTTCAAGGTGAAACTTTCAACATGACTCTATCGCCCACCTTGAATTCAATCGGCCTACGTCTCTTGTCGGCATACGACTTCTGTCTATCTTTGGCTGCCTTCATAAAGGCCTTGCTCTTCTCTAACTTCTCAGTCGTAGCCTCAATTACTTCGATGCTCCCTAACTCCTTCTGACCTGTGTCGCCCCAACATACGGGCGTTCTACACCTCCTACCGTATAACATCTCATATGGTGGCATACCAATGCTGGCATGATAACTGTTGTTGTATGAGAATTCAGCTAACGGTAAGTGTTCTTCCCAACTCCCTCCAAAGTCAATGACGCATGCCCGAAGCATATCCTCCAGCGTCTGAATAGTACTCTTCGATTGACCATCCATTTGAGGATGATAAGCCGTACTAATGTGTAGCCTCGTCCCCATCGCCAACCCGGAATCTCTTCCAATATTTGGATGTAAACCAAGTGTCATGGTCAGACACAATAGACACCGGTACATCGTGACGAGTCACAATCTCCTTGATGAACAGATCCGCTAACCTCTCGGATGAATATGTTTCACGGATCGATAGGAAGTGAGCACTCTTCGTCAGGCGGTCGACTATCACCCATATGGCATCATACCCCCTTGCCGTTCGCGGCAGCTTCATAATAAAATCCATGGTGATATGCTCCCACTTCCACTCGGGTATATCCAAAGGTTGGATCTTCCCGTATGGCTTCTGATGCTCCGCATTCACTTGTAAGCAAGTAAGGCACTTACTCACGTACTTCGCTACCTCACGCTTCATACCCGGCCACCAATAATCTTTCTTCATATCATGATACATCTTTGTAGCACCGGGATGAATGGAGTATCGAGTCTTATGAGCCTCATCCATGATCTTTCCACGTAAATCTCCATGACGAGGAATCCATATGCACCCAAATCGGGTTCTAACACCGAGAGTGTTTTCTCCCAATTCCGTGACTAGACCTCTCATCCTTTCGGAGTTAAGGCGATCTTCTTTCAATGCCTCATCTTGAAACTCCTTGACCTGCTTCATAACAGCGGAGGTCATAACCAATTGATAAGCCTTCACCCGGATCGGTTCAGGTCTCTCCTTTCGGCTAAGGGCATCTGCCACTATGTTGGCCTTGCCCGGATGGTAATGGATCTCGCAATCATAATCCTTTATAAGTTCCAACCATCTCCTCTGCCTCATATTCAAATCCTTCTGCTCAAAGAAGTACTTCAAGCTCTTGTGGTCGGTGAAGATAGTGCACTTCGTCCCATACAATTAGTGTCTCCAAATCTTCAATGCAAAGACCACAACCGCTAGCTCCAAATCATGATTAGGGTAATTAACCTCATGAACCTTCAACTGTCGGGATGCGTAAGCTATAACCTTCCCTCGCTACATCAACACGCAACCCAACCCCGGATAAGAAGCATCCGAATAGACCACCAAATCCTCACTTCCTTCGGGTAATGACAAAACTAGAGCTTGCGTCAGCCTCGCCTTTAGCTCTACAAAAGCCTTCTCTTGCTCTCGACCCCATACAAACTTCACGTCCTTGCGGGTCAACTTGGTCAATGGGGAAGCTATCTTCGAGAAGTCTTGGATGAATCTCCTATAATATCCCGCCAATCCCAAGAAACTACGAATCTCGGATGGCGTCTTTGGAGACTTCCATTGCATCACAGCTTCTACTTTTGCCGGATCGACCATGATCCCTTCGGGATTCACCACGTGACCCAAAAACTAAACTTCGCGCAACCAGAACGCGCACTTAGAGAACGTCGCATACAACTTCTCCCTTCTAAGCGTCTCCAACACTCCCGAATGTGACTGGCATGCTCCTCTTCGCTCCTCGAGTAAATCAGGATATCATCGATAAACACAATCACTGATTTATCCAACATTGGCCGGCACACCCGATTCATCAAATCCGTGAAAGCAGCTGGCGCGTTGGTTAAACCAAAAGACATAACTAGAAACTCGTAGTGTCCATAACGCGTGCGTAAAGCTGTCGTAGGAATATCCTGCTCTTTCACCTTCAGCTGATGGTAACCCGATCGAAGATCTATTCTCGAAAACCAACTGGCACCTTGGAGCTGATCAAACAAGTCATTGATTCGGGGTAGGGGATATCGGTTCTTCACCGCCAACTTGTTTAACTCGCGGTAGTCGATGCACATCCTCATGCTACCGTCCTTCTTTTTTACAAACAAGACCGGAGCACCCCAGGGAGAGATACTCGGTCGAATGAACCCTTTATCCAACAATTCTTGCAACTGAACCATCAGTTCCTTCATCTCAGATGAAGCCAAACGATACGGTGCCTTGGCAATCAGTTGAGCACCCGGTATCAAGTCAATCTGAAACTCGATTTCACGGTCCGGTGGCACACCCGGTAAATCTTCTGTGAACACATCGGGAAAGTCACACAGAACTGGTAGTCGGACAATTATGGTGTTGATGTGTCCACATCCTTCACGTAGGCCAGGTAGGCGCTACCTCCACGTTTCATATACTTCCCCGCCACCGCCATCGAAATTACCTTCAGAACCGTAGTAACTCGATCACCGCAGATCGTCACGAGCTCCTGTCAGGCGCTCTCAGTCAGATCATCTTCTTGCGGCACATAATATTTGCCTCATAGGCCACTAGCCAGTCCATCCCTAGGACTACATCAAACCCGCCTAAGGTCATCATGAACAGTCTAGCAGGAAACCTATGACCTTCTAGCTCTACGTCACAACCTTCTATCAGATCAGAAATCCTGGTAGACTTACCTATGGTAGTTTCTACATTGAAGGGTTCATCAATACTTCTACTTCTAACGGGCAAATTAGCACAGAAAGCAGCATAAATAAAACTCCTACTAGCACCGGAATCAAATATCACAGAAGCAAGAGTTTGGTTTACTAGAAACGTACCTGACAAAACATCAGGGTCCGTCCTAGCCTCCTCCCTGGTCATCGTGAAAGCTCTGGTGCTCGCCTTCTGCTCTTCATTCCCTGCCTTCTTCTTTGCCCCAGAACTCTCAGCCCTTGGCTTCTTGCAGTCCCTACTCAGATGGCCATCTTCACCACAGTTATAGCATCTCACGACCCCGCACTCTCGAACCATATGACCGGGCTTCCCACACTTGAAGCAGACGTTTGATCCCCATCTACACTCCCCTGTATGCTCCTTCCCACATTTACCACATCTCTTCACCCCCGCACCAGGTGTAGCTACACGCCGGTCATCCACCCTTGCAACCTTGTTGTTTGTAGTGACACCACCGCGTCCAAACCGCTTCCCATTCCAGTTTCGATCACCACCACCCTTCTTGCTCACTTCAACCACTGCCACCTCCCGCTCGTCATACAGCCTTCACGCCAGATCAACCACCGACCTAAACGTGCTTGGCCGGGCGGCGATCATGTGCCTGCAAATATCCGCCGGCAAACCCTGGATGTACCTCTTTATCTTTCGTGACACAGGTGTCACCTGATCTGGCACCAGCCTTGCCATCTCATTGAATTTAGTGGTGTACTGCTGGTGCGTCATGGTTCCCGCCTCCAAGTGCAGGAACCCCGTCTCAATCTTATCAAGTTCTATATGGGGACAGAATTCTTCAATCACCAACTTCTTCAGTTCATCCCACTTCATCTTTCCAATTGCCCTGCTGCCCTTGGCCTGGACAACATTGTCCCACCAGTATAAAGCTGAGTCCATGAATGAGTGAGTGGCAAACTTCACTTTTTGATCCTCTCTGCATTCGCTGATATCAAGTACAACTTCCATCTCTCTCACCCATCGATGAGCAGCAGCAGCGTTGCCATTGCCATCAAAAGTCAGGGGCTTGCATCTCTGGAATGCCCCATAATTACAGCCCCGAGCTGCTTCTGGCACCGCTTCTTCCTCCTCCGCGTCACTTGAGACAACCGTCTCAGTTTCCGGTTGTTCTCTTTCTCCTCTCTCGGAGGTCTTCTTCTTTTCCTTCTTCTCATCCTCCCGTACAGCTCTAATCACTTCGACCACCACAGACGGCAGGATCATTTGCATGACCTGGTGAACCTCCTCAACAACAGCCTCCTTCACCGAGGCCCTCAGATTAGCACTCTCATCACCACGTTCCTGGTGACGAGTCTCGGGCTCCTCCTGAGCCGTTTCAGCAGCCTTAGCCCTGCCTCTAGTGACTCGTGGTCCAGCTCCACATCCACCGCGACCTCCACCTCTAGAAGCTTTCGAAGATCTACCTCCCGCCATCCTCTAAACACACTATAAGATTCAAACACCAACACGCTCATTCAATGTAATAGCTCAGTTTATGTCAAGTATAGTAAGTCCCTAATTACAGTTGCCAGTTGTGATTAGCCACTTACTTTACTCTTCATACCCCAAGTATTTCCTATCCTGACTACATCAGTATCCAAATCTACTAAGAGCACATAAATCAAATAACATGCGCACATAATACCAGTTAACATTAAAAAAAATACCTGATGGCACGTAGCTACTTGGGCTGGCATCCTTCCATTTGTCCCATTCTTAGTTTAAGGTTAGGTTTTTGAAAATATTTTACCCTATTCTCTTAAACTTTGGCTCTGACACCAACTTGTAAGGCCCCGTCTCAGGGACTCTCATAGCTTGACATTCATCGCACATGATATTTAAAACTCATAATCATCTACTAAAATAATGCAGTGGAATAATTTAACAAAAAGCCATTTCATATATTAATAATTGCTTTTGCCAAATAATACAACATTGTTAACATTACAAAACATCGTTCGGTTGCATTATAACACAAAAACATCATTACAACATAAAATGGATGCCATCCAAAATCTTGCCAAGTAGCTTCACCCCGTGCCATCCTCAGCAACCATTACCTGCCAACTGAAAATACATAAAAGTCAGCGTTGCTGAGTGAGTTCTAATTTTATAAAAATATTTATATTACCTTCCATTCGTTAAAACATTTTCTTACTTTTGCACATGATCATACAACACACATACATCAAGGTAATATTTATTATCTTCCGTCATCATTCTTTTCGTACCTTTCGCACTTTACATTATCTTTCACTTCTATCTAGATCCTGTAATATGCTAAACCCACCTCTTGGGCACGAAGCCATCTAATCTAGGGCTTAGCGACAAGGATCCCATATCGCACGTATGGAGCAATCACCAAGACTGACTCCCCTGTGTGTGAACTCTTATGGCTTAGCCAAGATCGCACGCTGTATGACACACAGTTGAGCTAACAACTCTCATTGAGTTGTGAACCTCCTTACATTTGCTTGCAAGACTTTCATTCGTTCATTCATTATGTTCCACTTTCGTTATCTTAGATCTTTCGCTTCGTTAAGATAATACTTTACGTTCATTAACATAATCACACCACGTAAAGCCACGTAATAATACGAAATAAGGAACATAAGGAAAATGATCATAAACATGCATAACATCATCATACATCACCCCCGAAGACTTTCCAAGTCATAGCCTAAATCTCTTTTTCCCAAAATTTCAGAATATTTTCTAAGGCTTTGGGCGCATGGGCACTATGCAGGCGCACGAGCACCATGCGGGCGCATGAATACTTAGGATCATGGGCGACTTAGGTGCATGGGAACTATTGGGGCGTATGAGCCTTACTTAGGCGCATGGGCACTAAGGCGTCTAGGGAACTTGGGCGCATGGGCAGGTTTCTGGGCGCATGGGCACTATGCAGGCGCATGATCCTAACTTAGGCGCATGGGCACTTGGGCGTCTGGGTAATATTCTAGGCGCATGGACACTATTTGGGTGCATGAACAACTAAATTTCAACATACTTCATTTTCAGGTCCCAAATCATCATGTTAACTTGTTCTTAGCCTAGATTCTAACATATCAAGCATCATAAACAAGCATAAAACATAAACACAATTAAAACCCTTCCCGAAAATACACCCACCCAATCGGGTACACACATATTCATACGGGTACACACCCAACATTTATAAAAATATTTTATCATGCATTTCCAGCCTCAAAATCAGTTAAAACATTTAAAACCGGGGATCTAGAACTCACCTCTTGCAACTTTTGAGTAGGACTTCTTCAAACCCGAATGCTCAATGAGTTCAAACACCTAAAAAAAACACCAAAACACACAACCGAGCACATACAAGCACATAAGCACATACCCGAAGGTTGGAAATCAGCCAAAAATCTGATGGAAAAGTTGATGGAACATGGGTATGGGCGGCCACACCCTCTTTTGAACAAAATAATACAAAACTTTGTCTCTTGTACAGTTTTAACACCTCAACATGGGTTATTTTGCTTTTCTTTCTTTTTTTTTCACTTTATCTCTACTTTTAAATTTCTTGGTGTTACATTTAACCAGGAGATAGCATCTTGACAACTAGTGGTCTTTGGGTCTCTATCGTTTAGACATGCCACCAAGTTTGATCTTGGATCAAATATTAAGCTTCCTATACGACCTATAGGTGAAACTGAAAGTTTGTTAGTTCAACAGTATTAACTAAACACTTAATAATTATTAAAATAAGAAGGCAAAATTAAAAAATTAAAATTAAAAAAATAGAAAATTGCAATTAGATTCGCGACCAGTTTTGCATTGAGAAACGCATTGAGAAACTATAGTTTCGCAGATAGTACGAAACTATAGTTTCGCATTGAGAAACTATAGTTTCGCATTGGGAAACTATAGCTTCGCAGATGGTATGAAACTACAGTTTCACACAAGCCAGGCGAAACTATTTGGACTTAGTCATAACAAAAATCAGAATCGTAGATACTTTCGCATGGCAAATGTATAGTTTCGCAAGGGCTACGAAACTATAGAATCGCATGACCTATCCGAAATTGTTCTGTGCACACGGGTGACATGACTAGACAGCTTTGCTCGGATCAGTGAACTTTCGTTCAGTTTCGCAAAAAGACACCTTAGTTTCGCACAATAACACTTCGAAACCCAAAAGTCGCAGATCTAATTTTTTTCCCTAAATCATTCAAAACACATTTCCACAGTTCGAAATGCGTTAATAATCAATATTTACCTGTTGGAACGATGAAATAACAGCACAAAAGTCGATTTTGATTCGCATAAAACGAAACAATGGCTGAAACATCTATTTATACCACACAGTTTCGCATAGGCCAAAACTATAGTTTCGCTTGGTACATGGTTAAAACTTGTGTCTAGCGACACAGCCAGTGAAGCTATAGTTTCGCACGCTGAGCTAGTCAGCTATACTACAGATTCATAAGGCGAAACAATGGTTTCGCACAGCGAAATAATAGTTTCGCTTGGAAATTATTTTTAATGTAAAAAAGATATTTCTCCACCCACGAGACAAACTTAAAAAAAAAACTCATAGAAAAATGAAAATTGAAAATTAAGAAATAAAAAAACAACAAAAAAGATATCAGACACGCTTTTTAGGAAATCGTCTAGAGAATCAAGGATTGGCGGGATTGCCAATATGCTTGTCCATTTAAACCCATGTCGTATTATTTTCTACGGCTGACATGTAATGATTTTATCATGTTTTGAGTTCGTTTAAAAACGCTCAAGTAACTTGGTTCCCACAGTCATTCGGCAAAGAACTCATCTCGTCATCATGGTTTATTAAGTGTAATCATTGATTTTGCTTGAATTCTTCTGAGATGGAGATAGATACAGAACATTTGACATCCATTGAGATATATATTATGGCATGATTGATGGATGGATGATGAGAGCTCGAGATCTATACTCACGTATAACAGAGGAGATGATCATTTGAGCGTGTTGATGAGAGCTTCAGGTTTATACTCACGTATAAGAGAAAAGATCATCACTACAGGTCAATGCATATGCTTAGCAGAGGAGAAGGGCATGCAATTTATTCATGGCTTAAGGATGAGAGAAATTCAGTAATACAGGATCAAAACAGATATCAGCCACTCTCAACCCAATTTTTGACGAGACTTGTAACTTTGTGCAAGTCAAGATAACATGGGAATGATCCTTATCACTGAGTGTTGAATCTTAGTTAAGTCACACAATCATTGTTCACTTCGTTTTAGGCCACTAGGGTACAAAGATGAGATGTTATCCCAACGCAACGCGTCTAACCTCTTTCAGACGTTATCCAAGCTTCGTGAATACTACAAGGTACAAAGATGAGATGTTATATACACGTGATTATTAAAAAAAAAGCCAATTTTAAAGTCTATTCATATGACATCCCGTGTTTTCGGGTTAATTATCCGTACGTTAGTAAAATGTGACAAAATATTTAAATAAATTATAAGACTTAATTCTATGATAATTAAGGTTATTTAAGGTCTAGCAAAGTCCCTTTGTGCGTAAAGTTTATAATTGGTAATGTTGAGAATTACCGGGTCGCGTAGCGGTAAAACGTTTAACGAACGTTGGTGATAATTCGGTTAATTAAATTTGGTCAATATATTTTGATTTTCATAATGTAATGAATCTTAAGTGAAAATATTATTACTCATGAAAAATAATAATTAATATTATTTGCCTTGATCGCGTTAAATTAAGACTTTTTAAAAGTTGCCTTGATGCAATGTTCAGTTGGATGCTTGCTGTGTTAAACCGTGTGTATTTTTTTTTTGGATTTTGATCACTATTATTAATGTTGTGAACTCTTAGAATGTCTAAAATTAATATTTTGAATTTATAGAAAATTTTCGCCTAAAAACCATACGTTTAAAATTTTTACAAAAAATTTAACGAGACCGACACCCTTCTTACACCTGGTGGCATCCCACTTGGGGACCCACTATCAAAATATCTAGCATAAAAGCAAGGATTATTTTAGTTTTAAAATCACTAATTATTAGCTATATATACACTTGAACACTCCATCCATTTTCCACACTCAATCATTTCTTCATCATTCATCTACACACACTTTTTCTCTCATCTATCTTTCCTCCTCCTCTCTAAAACTCATGGCTGAATTCAGCCATAAACACCTCCATTTTCTTTGATTTTGATCTTCCAAAGCTTGATTCTAGCTCCAAACATCTGATTTCAAGGATCCTTTAGTGAGTTGGTGCAAGAAATTGTTTAAATCCAACTCCAAGGAGAAGAAATCATCTATATTTTTGAAGATTGTTCATATTTGGGTAAGGTTTGTTCTCTTTAAAAACCTCTTGCAACATGACTTTTGGATGATTGTTGCAAGTTTTGTTCACCAAAAACTAAATTTTTCTTGAAATCCAAGGTTCCAACAATGGTTTTAAACAAGAAAAATGGGTTTGAAAGGAATGTATATATGTTTGTGTGAACCGTACGTGTGTGTGTGTGATGATTTTGTGTTTTGAAAATCTTTGTTTATTTTGTTGATTTCTCTTGCATTCAAGATGATCAAGTTATGATCATAGCTTATGAACATCATAAGAAACCCATCTCCAAAGGAGATTATAAAAAATAATGAAAGTGGGTTGTACATGCATGTAGACATGGATGATGTTCTTGAGCTCATCTTGTTTTTTGATTTCATAAAGGATTGAGATGATCCATGAATAATGGTGTTCATGATCTGAAATCTTTTGATTTTAAAGAGTGTTTTGATAAAATAAAAACTAAGAACACAAGATAAAATCTATGATTTGGACTATATATGTATGTATAAAATCGTGTATATGTATGTATGTATGGTTGACACTTTTGTTATTGATTTGTTCTTGGCTTATGAGTTTATAAAATGATTGAAATGATCCATGTGTATGGTGATTATAATCTGGAAGTTTTGGAATATTATGTAAATTTTGGTTTAAAGAAAAAGGTTAAACCAAAATAAAACAAGAAATCACTCAAGTATTGATTGAACATAAAGCACTAGTAATGATTTCACATATTTAATTATCATCAATACAATAATCCTTGTAAATCTGGAACAATAAGTTTAAAACATATTTAAAATAAGTTAAAAATAAGTAATCTTACTGAAAATAAAGGTTTTGATAATTGGTTTTAATCACGTAAACATTTTACGTTTAAAAACGCGTTAAAAACGGTGTTTCCGGGTCTAAAACAATTATTTTTGCACAAGTCCGGTTTTGGACAGAAAGTAACATTGAGTTTTAAGTTAAAAACTTATGTTATTAAGTATATAACAAATCCATAACAAACAAGGTCTTCGGAGATAACGTTACAGCGCGAAAACACCGAAAATCGACATTTTCAGGTTAAAAATAGTGGACTGTTTCGAAACTGATTTTAACAAAAATATTTCAGAATGTTTTTGATATAAAAGGTTCATTTTAAAACATACATAATGGTCATAAGGTATATACAAGTTGATATACGGTTTATGCGCGTAAAACCGTTCGATTTCAGGTTAAAATCACCGTCTACGGGCAAAATTTGTGTTAAATATAATAGAACATATTTATATAATAAAACTTGTCTAAAAATGATTTTATATATTTTTTACTACTGGAAATAAATTTATGTGTTAAAAAGATTAATTAATAGATAATTTATATAAAATAAAAGTAATGTTCTAATAAAGGGTAATAAAATAAGAAATAGAATACTAAACAAAAACAATGTCATGAATATATTTTCATAGATAAAATATGATTATTAGTTAATATTTTATTTACTTAAGCAATATTTTATTCAATTATTTATATATATAATTAATTATTTATTTCATAACTTAGTGAATATTATGTTAAGTTTTTATATAATTTTATGTGTTCATTTTGTGTGTGATATGTGCTTGACATTTAAGGGTTAAAGGTTTATTTAATAAATAAATATTCGTCACTCATAACATAAAGTATTAAACGAAACCGAAAGTCACCAACGGGTCTTTTAAAAAGAGATGGATTTCAAGACAAGTCTGGTAAGTTGGGTAAACAACTTACGTATTAAACTTATTACTTGACAATTAATAGATCCTTTGTGTTTAGGGCGTTAATTGGTAATTCATAGCCCTTATTTTTAAATAATGGTTTTATTTTGGGGGAAAAACATGCTATAACATTTTACTTGTGATATGATTTAATTATGGAATAATTGTGTGATCATTATGATGGCCTTGAGTTGTTTTTTTGTTTGCGCATTAATGCCCTCGGCCATAATCATTAACCCTTGGTGGGCCACAGGATATATATGTTGGATCAAGTAATGCTGGTGCAACCAAAACAAACACTTAGAACATTTTTGGTGCAACTGATAAAGAACTTCCGAAGGCAAAAAGTGAACTTCTGAAAGTCAAGGCTGAAAGAGCTTCCGAAGAGAAACTCAACTTCCGAAGACAAAGTCTTCCTTCTTCCGAAGTATAAGTGGCTTCGGAAGAACCTACTATGAACCAGTGGATATAAGTGTGGTCCTTCTGACAGATCCACTGCAATCTCTGATACACGCATGGTGCTTTCCACGCCTATATAGTTGACCATACTTTATTCCACTGTTCATTCTTTATCAATTTGTACAATTACCAACTTTAGTTGGTGACAAAAGGTAAGTCATGGACATGTCATGACTACCAAATCTTAGATAGTATTTTATCTAGGACACCTTACCTTTAGCAATGTAGTAGTGGCTTTAGTTGTAAGTTTCCAGCTCGTATCAAAGTATAACCGGCTGTAGATAGTAGTATATATAGTTTCTCCTTGTAACTCTGTAAACATGCTTGTAAGAGTCTTGTAACTTTGAGTTGAGAAATAATATATACAAGTATCTTGAAAAATATCTTTCTGTGTTTTGCTTACTTAGTATATTATTATCAATTCTTAAGAGATTCTGTTTCATCTAACTGAGTGACTTTGTGAGTTCGAGAGACAATACTTGTGTTGTGTGATATAAACCTATCCTGCAATTGGTATCAGAGCTTCTTAGGCTCTTGATTGTGAGATCTTACCATCCAAATCAACCTTTCGTTTTTCACTCATACTTTCACTTCACTCAAAATGGACCTCAACCAAAAATCATCAGAAAGTGAAATGGAAACGATGTCCAAAGCTCCCATCATCACTCCTGAGATCTTCAGATCTTGGAGCAGACGTATTGAAGGTTTCATCAGGTATCAAGACAGCATGATGTGGAAATCTATCACCAATGGTCCTTACAAGCCAAAGGTTGCAGCACCGGCTGGAAATGGTGCTATGATAGAGAAGGATGTGGAAGACTATTCTGATGAAGACCTCAAGAGACTAGAGATCGATAGAAAAGCTATGACTGTTCATATGACTGCAATACCCAACTCCATCATGGTGGGATTTGAGCATTGCCAACTAAGCCAAAGAACTCTTTGATGCTTTGCAGGATCGGTTTTTGTCACTCAACACAGATATTATTTCTCAAGTTCACTAAATCTCACTCGGTTTGATGAAACAGAATCCCTTAAGAGTTGATAATAATATATTAAGTATAACAGAACACAAAAAGACAATTTTCAAGGAACTTGTATATATTACTTCTCAACTCAAGGTATTACAAGACTCTTTCAAGCATATTACATGAGTTACAATGAGAAACTATATATACTACTACCTACAGCCGGATATACTCTGATACCGGCTCGAAACTTATGACTAAAGCAAATACTACATTGCTAAAGGTAAGGTATCTTAGATAAAATATTATCTAAGATTTGGTAGTCATGACATGTCCATGACTTATCTTTTGTCACCAACTAAAGTTGGTAAATTGTACTAAATGATAAGGAATGAACAGTGGAATAAAGTATGATCAACTACATGGGCGTGGGAAAGCACCATGCAGAGTATCAAAGATTTGAAGTAGATTGTCAGATGGACCATACTTATGTCCACTGGTTCATAGTAGGTTCTTCCGAAGGTTAATTGGCTTCGGAAGAACAAGTTCTTCCAGAGCCACTTATACTTCGGAAGAGGCTACTTCTTCCGAGGCTTGAGGCATTCTTCAGGTCTTCATGCTTCGGAAGTCATTGTCTTGATTTCTTCTAAGTGTTAAACTTCAAAAAGAAGGAAGACTTTGTCTTCGGAAGTTGGAGTTCCTCTTCGGAAGCTCTTTCAGTCTTGACCTTCGGAAGCTCTTTCAGTCTTGACCTTCGGAAGCTCAGCATTTGCCTTCGAAAGTTCTGCTTTTGCCTTCGAAAGTTCTTCATCAGTTGCACCAAAATTCTCTAAGTGTTTGTTTTGGTTTCACCAGCCTTACTTGATCCAACAAACTCTCCCTAGGCTGATGCTACCAAAACCTTACTTGTTTCTGCTTCTCAAAACCTTCAGCACTAAAGAAAGAATATATTTGTCTATTTCTTTGTTCTTTCCAGAAGTACTGCTAAGAAGTTTGTACAAATCATTCATAGACAGGAGATCCAGTCTGTCACTGAGAATGATATGCACCCTTTATTGTGTCCCTCTAAAGAGAGTTAGTTGATGGGAGTTGTAGTCATACTACCATCTAACTATGGACTCCAGTTCCGAACCTTCAACCATTTGAAGAAAGGCTTTGCCTTTGGTTGCTGATCCTTCCTTTTCATCCTTCTCTCTTAGCTTCAACTCTTCTTCAATCTTGGCTCTTGCGGTCAGCTCAGCCAGATGAAGACTGCTCAGATGATTTCTGATGTGAGCAGCTACCTTAGAGTTGGAGGGATTGGAGAATGGTTTCTCTGCTAACTCAGCAATGTCAAATTTGCTTAAGTGTAGCAGAGAGGTGGCATTGAGCCTGTTTATCTCACCATTCTCTCTTTCCACAACAAAGTTGTGAGAAGAGTCTTCGAACCTCCACTGGATTATTTTCTTTCTAGACACAAGGGGCTGACTTGGTACCTTGTCTCCTTTCTTCAAATCCAAAAGAGTCACCAGCCTTCTTCTTAGCTTCTTCTCTTCTTCATTTAACAAGTCAGAGTTGAGACCAAAAAGTTTAACAGCCTGGTCCAGTGTTCCTCTAGGCAAATCAAGGAATTGCTTTCTTGTGAGGGAACGTGAGAAGCTATCAACATAGATTAGCTTGATAGACCCATCCTCACAAGAGATATCACTCAGGGTAGTACATTTGATGAGCTTCGTCTTGATCTCCTTGAATTATTCTAAGGAAAGAGGTTTGGATGGCTAGAGGATGACTTGGGTGGTTGTTGGGTAGGTAATGATGCTTGGGTTCTAGGGAATGTTTTGGGTTTGAGGATGAGAAGAGGGTATGGTTGATGGTGTGGGTTCAAGAGTGTATGGCTCAGTGGTTGGCTCGGTTTTGATGGGGAAAGGGAAAGGAGTAGGTTCAGGTTGAGGTTGAGGGATAGGTGTTGGTTTAGAAGTCATCCCCTGCACTCTTCTATACATCTCTTTCCTTTTACCTGAGCGAATGTCAGCCTTGATGTCACTGACAAGTCGCTGTAGGGTCTTCTCAGACATGGGTCCCACTTGCCTGCCAGAGAAGCCATGGTCCCTGAGATAACCTTTCATCCAGGCTTTATCACCCATCTTCCATGGTCCCTGAGATAACCTTTCATCCAGGCTTTATCACCCATCTTCTTGACAGCCGCAAGTTTAGCTTCTTCCTCCTTCTTCTTCTTCTCCTTTATCTTTTCCCTAGCAGCCTTCTTTCTCTCTTTCTCCATTTGATCTTGTTCTTTCTTGAAAAGCCACAAGATCGTATCATTGTTGTGAGGAGTTAGTTCCTTTCACTCCTAAGCTGCTGATCAACTTTTTCTTTCTTTCTTAACCTTTCTTCCTCTAAGGCCAACCTTCCTGCTTCTTCCTCTTCTTTCTGTAGCATGGTTGCCTTTTCCAACTTAATCAGCTCCTCTAGTGGTAGCAGGAGCACATCTTCATTGGCAGCTCCCAGATTGACAAGTTTGTCAATGATCTCCACCCTTCTTTGATTGTTGATAGCCTCCCGGTTGGCTACAACTGCTTTGCTACTTGCAGCTAGTAGCTTCCCAGAGGGGAGTCTACCTTTCCTTCTTAGTTTCTCCATCCTTTCCTCCTCTAGAAGCTCTTCCACAGTCATCTTCCTCTTCCCTTTAATGTCTTCGGAAGATTGAGACTTGCGAGGTTCTTGTGTAGAGGTTTCAGGTTGGTGGGTGGTGACCGGAGCATGAGGTGATGCTGGTGTTTGAGTTAGAGGTAGGTTGAGAAAGTCCTCACTATTTACCTCAGATGCTAGTTCAAGAATTGCATCTATGATAATTAGATCATCGGAAAAAAAGTATAATCCTTCAACAGCTTGCATCTCAGCTTCGGAAGATTGGAGTGGTTCTTCCGTAGCTTTGACTTTAGCTTCGGAAGTTTGTGGGATTGCACTATCTGTCCCAACTATTTTAGTTGCTGGGCCATCAGTCCCCATATCCCCTTCGAAATCAATCTTGGGTTCAATGTGGACCTTAGGTTGACCAACTTCCTTGACAGTAGTAGATGGTGCATTCAACCTTTGAAGCTCTTCAGCCCCAAACTATGCTACAACAACATCCGGATTTGGCTGTTCAATAGAAGATCTTATCAGGAACTTGGTTAAGAACCTGCTTAGATCTTTGAGCATCCTTGGATCCATTTGAAGAATGATTGGAGGAGGCTCAGGGAAAACTGTTGCTTGCTGAGTAGGATATCTCGAAGACAGAGTAGAGAGAGCTAAACTTTGTGGTTCCTCATGTGTTTGTCTCTGAACATTCTCCCCCTTTTTGGTAGTATCTCCTAAGAGCTTGATTAGCTAGAGGAAGAAGTCAAAGAGACTTGAACTGGTACGTGCCTAACAGATCTCCCAATCTGTTTCTCAGCTATTTGAGCCTTGAGACTTTCAATCTCAAGTTGCTGAGTGGCAGACCTATCCGCTAAAGTCTTAACCTTGAGCTCAAGATTTGAGACTTTAGATAGTAGGTCTCTGATAATGAGTCGCATACTTCCCTCATCTTCTTTTGAAGAATCACGGGGAGATGAGGTAACATACCTAGTATGTGCATCCTTACCACCAGATGTGGTTTCTTGGCACCCTGGTTTCCCTTGCCTAATGATGTCTCTTTTAGAGTCATCAAAGGGCACGGTTGCCATAGATTCAGTCTCAGAGATGTTACTACTGTCCTGAAGGTCCAATGAGGCACTTTCAGCAGTAGCAGTTGAATCTACATGAGTCCCCTCCACACCAGTGGGACTCACCTCAGTTGGGGCTAGCTGATGGGGGCTAGAGATCAGAGGTCTCTCTAGGCTCAGTTGATCCTTAAGTTGGTGTTGTGGATCAACCTCATGGCCTTGAAGAGACATAATCTCTTCATCAGTTCCTATTAAAAGGTCAGTAAAGGATATAGAGGTTATGCCTAATGACCCGAGACCTTGATCAATGTCTAATGACATTGAGCCTATGAGAGGGCTGTCCCTTTTTGGCTGCTCAGGAGAGTATAGTGACTCATCCTGAGGAGTTTCAGCTTGGGTTTGGGGCTCATGGGATTGAGAATGAGGAGACTCAATGCCCATATTAAGGTCAAATGTGAAGGAAGGTGGGACCTCAGACTGAGTGGGAGCCCATGTTTCCACTCAGCCTTTTTGGATTGAACAGGGGGGACTTGTTCAATCAGAGGAGATTGAATAAGGGTTCGTTTGGTTCGTCTCTGATATGTAATTTTGATTGGGTGGGAAGGTAGATTTGGCATTATGAGGGTAATTGCTGGTGTGGGTTCATCACCTGTGGGGTTAACAGGGATGTCACTAAGAGCTATGTGCTCAATCATACCTGGAAGAAGCGCAGTGTGTCTTCCAGTAAAGTTGGTGGACATCCTCTTCATCACCTTGAAGATGGCCGGCCTCATTTGAGGGACAGGTAGAGCAGCTGCATAGACAAGCTTACTCTGGTCCAGCTCACAGTTGATTATCTGCTGAATGAACCGGGGATACATGTAAAATGTTTCCCTTTGAAAGTTCCCCATCAGATTGATCAGCACAAACCTTGAATAGTTGAATCGGAGGCCTTTTACCAACCCAAAAACTAGGCATCCTAGTTCATAAGGGATTTGATCCCATCCCCTAGACTTGTTTGACAAGCAGTGAAGGACTATGTGAAGCAGGAACTTCCAGTTGTACGAGAAATTAAACTTGTACACAGTTGACCTGCTCACATCACCACCATATCCCATCTGGGTATATGTGTCATCCAGGTCTGCTTTGGGAAACTCTATAGGAGAGCCCTCATCATGAAGCTCTAGATGCTCCCTGATGATTTGTTCAGATATGATCAATTCCTGACCACAGATGCTTGACCTAAGAACCATAACTCCGTTCAGGGTTACAATTTGACCGTTTCCCCAAAATTCGGCCATGTGGTTCGAGTAAATAGTGGGGTTAACAGTTAGGGCAGTGTAGTAGGTGGATTGGGTAAGGAAGGAGATGATTTCAGAGAAGTCAGCATCTTTAGAAGAGTCAAGGAGTGCGACTTGGTTGTGCTGAGCGATTAGTGCCATTTTGAGAAAGTTGCAGAGAAATGAGTTTGAATTTGGGTAAATTGAAGACGAAGGAAGCTTTGGGCAGTGAAATTGGTAAAAGGATTAAAAGGATGGATCGGAAGTATTTAAATGGGTGAAATGGCGGATGGATAAGGTGAAATGATAGTTTGGGGTATGATGTGACAATGGCGGTAAGATAAGGTCCATTTAAAATATTCAGACATCATTAATAAAATCTTTACCTTTTTACAGTGTGGGGCCCAAAAGATTTCCATTACACAGCAAAGCTTTCTTCCGAGTGTAAAACTTTTCAGAAGGCAATCTTTCTTCCGAAGCCAAAATTACTTCCGAAGGTAAATTTATTAAATTTACTTCCGAGAGTAAGAAGGCATTCTAAGCGAAGAAGTTTATTAAGTTGCGAAAGTAGATTTGATATGATATCAAAAAGCTTCTTCCGAGACTAAAACTCTTCCGAAAATAAGATTTCCCTTGAAGGTATTTTGCTTCGGAAGATATATATAACATCTTCCGAAGGTTAATTCCTCTGCGGAAGAATTTACACTTAGTGATATTTTGAAGAAAAACCTTTTGTAACAGGGCTTAGATTGTATTGAAAATGACAAGACACATTTTGAAAAAGGTTTTCAAATGAGATGGACTAATCAATGTTTATCATCCCAATAGCTGTAATAAGATACTTAAATCTTTGTTCATCAAATGCTTTGGTGAACAAATCAGCATATTGTTCATTTGAATCAACTTTGACTAGTTTAATCAGATTTTTTTCATGAATATCTCTAATGAAATGATACCTGATGTCAATGTGCTTTGTCTTGGAGTGCTTGACAAGACTTTCTGTAATGGAGATAGCACTGTTGTTGTCAATGTGGATAGGAGTCTCCATGAAGTTGAATCCATAATCCATCATCTGGTTTTGAATCCACAGTAGCTGAGCACAGCAACTAGCAGCAGCAATGTATTCAGCTTCAGCAGTTGATGTTGAGACACAGGATTACTTCTTGCATTGCCATGAGATGATCCTTCCACAAAGAAATTGACATCCTCCTGATGTTGATTTCTTGTTGATATTGCAGCTACCATAGTCACTATTAGAGTAGCCATAGAGATTGAAATTGATGTTCCTCCTTCATTCAATCAGTCCTCATTGAATGAACGTGAGGCATCAGCTCGACCAAATGTTCAGGTTCCTGAGCAACATATGTCTAATTTGGATCTATCCATGCAACTGGATGTAATTCCTAGGCTCAGGATTCATTACACTCACCCAGCTAAGAACATCATTGGAGATGTTTCTAAAGGCGTGAGAACAATGGGACAGACTCATAATGGGAATGTCTGCTTGTACTCATGCTTCTTATCACAGATAGAGCCAAAGAAGGTAGAAGAAGCCTTGAAAGATAGTAGCTGGATTGAATCAATGCTAGAGGAATTGCTTCAATTCAAAAGACAAAAGGGTTGGAACCTATGTCCTCTACCATCCGGTCAAGTACCAATTGGCACCAAATGGGTATTCCGGAACAAGAGAGATGATAGAGGCCTGATCATCAAGAACAAAGCAAGACAGGTAGTTCAAGGGTACACGCAAGAAGAGGGAATTGATTACACTGATGTCTTTGCACCTGTTGCAAGACTTGAAGCAGTAAGGATATTTCTTGCTTATGCAGCATCCAAGTACTTTACAGTCTACCAGCTTGATGTAAAGTGCGCCTTTCTATAAGGGAATACAGACACGGAAGTCTATGTGTGCCAACCTCCAGGATTTGAAGACCCACAGCATACCACTTATGTGTGCAAATTGGATAAAGCTCTCTATGGGCTGCACCAAGCACCTAGGCTGTGGTACGAGACTCTGTCTCAGTTTCTCCTGAAGAATGGTTACACCAGAGGTACCATCGACAAGACTTTATTCATAAGAAAGTCTGGGAAAGACATTCTGCTCGTACAAGTCTATGTTGATGACATCATATTTGGTTCATCAAATGACCAAATGTGTAAGGACTTTGAGAGCATTATGAACAAGAAATTTGAAATGAGTTCTATGGGAAAAATGGACTTTTTCTTTGGAATTCAGGTAAAACAGATGAAAGAAGGGTTCTTTATCAATCAATCTAAGTATGTTCAAGACATCTTAGAAAGATTTGATATGAAAGATTGCAAGCCAGCGAAGACTCCTATACCCAGAAATCACAATCTTTGTCCTGACTCTGAGGGGGAGGATACTGATCAACATCAGTATAGGGCAATCATTGGATCTCTGATGTATCTCATAGCAAGTAGACTTGATATCATGTTTGCAACCTGCATCTGTGCAAGATATCAGGCTGCTCCAAAGGTGTCTCATCTAGTTGCTGCCAAGAGAATCCTCGGATATCTCAAAGGAGCACCTAAACTGGGTCTCTGGTGTCCAAGGAACAACAACTTCAATCTCTATGGCTACACTGATAGTGACTATGGTGGCTGCAACATCAACAAGAAATCAACATCAGGAGGATGTCAATTTCTTAGTAGAAGGATAATTTCATGGCAATGCAAAAAGCAATCCTGTGTCTCAACATCAACTGCTGAAGCTGAATACATTGCTGCTACTAGTTGCTATGCTGAGCTGTTGTGGATTTAAAACCAGATGTTGGATTATGGATTCAACTTCATGGAGACTCCTATCCACATTGACAACAAGAGTGCCATTTCTATTACAGAAAATCCAGTCAAACACTCCAAGACAAAGCACATTGATATCAAGTACCATTTCATTAGAGATATTCATGAGAAAAACCTGATTAAACTAGTCAAAGTTGATTCAAATGAACAATATGCTGATTTGTTCACCAAGGCATTTGATGAACAAAGATTTAAGTATCTTATTACCGCTATTGGGATGATAAACATTGATTAGTGTATCTCATTTGAAAAACCTTTTAAAATTTGTGTCTTGTTCTTGTCAATACAATTTAAGAACTGTTACAAAAAGTTTTTCTTCAAAATTTTACTAAGTGAGAGTTCTTCCGAAGAGAAATTAACCCTCGAAAGATGCCATACATTTCTTCCAAAGGATAATTACTCCAAGGTTAATATCATCTTCCGAAGAGCTTTTAGTCTCGGAAGAAGCATTTGATAAATTATCAAATCTACTTCCGAAACTTAATAAGCTTCTTCACTCGGAAGGCCTTCTTACTCTCGAAAGTAAATTGGATAAATTTACCTTTGGAAGTAAGTTTAGCTTTGGAAGAAGATTACCTTCGGAAAAGCTTTTACCCTCGGAAGAAAGCTTTACTGTGTAACGGAAATCTTTTGGGCCCCACTCTGAAAAAGACAGATTTTATTAATGTTGTCAGAATATTTTAAATGGATTTAACCTTACCGCCATTGTCACATCATACCCCAAACTGTCATTTCACCTTATCCATCCGCCATTTCACCCGTTTAAATACTTTCGATCCATCCTTTTAATCTTTTTACCAATTTCACAGCCCTAAGTTTCCTTCATCTCCAGTTTTACTTCCAAAATCAACCTCATTTCCTCTGTAACTTTCCCCAAAAATGGCACTAAACCCTCAGCACAATCAAGTCGCACTCATTGACTCTTCTAAGGATGCTGACTTTGCCAAAATCATCCACTTCCTTACCCAATCAACCTACTTCACCGCCCTATCTGTCAACCCCACCGTTTACTCAAACCAAATGTCAGAGTTCTGGGGGAACGGACAGATTGTAACCCTGAACGGGGAGCGAGTGATTAGGTCAAACATTTGTGGTCAAGAATTGATCATCTCAGAACAAATCATCAGGGAGCATCTCGAGCTTCATGATGAAGGCTCTCCTACGGAATTCCCCAAAACAAACCTAGATGATACATATACCCAGATGGGATATGGTGGTGAGGTGAGCAGGTCCACGGTGTACAAGTTTAATTTCTCCTACAACTGGAAATTCCTGCTTCACATAGTCCTTCACTGCCTGTCTAATAAGTCTGGGGGTTGGGATCAAATTCCCTATGACCTAGGATGCCTAGTTCATAGGTTGGTGAAAGGCCTCCGCTTCAACTATTCAAGATTAGTGCTGACCAATCTGATGGGAAATCTTCAAAAGGAGACTTTCTACATGTATCCCTGGTTCATTCAGCACATAATCAACTGTGAGCTGGATCAGAGTAAGCTTGTCTGTGCAGCTGCTCTTACTGTCCCTCACATGAGGCCGACCATCTTCAAGGTGTTGAAGAGGGTATCCACCAACTTTACCGGAAGACACACTGAGTAACTTCCAGGTATGATTAAGCCAATGGCTCCTGGTGACATCCCTGTGGGGTCCCACAGGTGATGAACCCAAACCAGCAATAACCACCACCTTGCCAACTCTTCCTTCTCACCCCATAACGATCACATATCAGAGACGCCCCAAGCGAACCCTTGTTCAGTCTCCTCTGATTGAACAAGTTCCCCCTGTTCTACCCAAAAAGGCTAGAGTGGAAACATGGGCTCCCACTCAGTCTGAGGTCCCACCTTCCTTCACATTTGACCTCAGTATGGGTATTGAGTCTCCTCAGTCTCAATCCCACGAGCCCCAACCCCAAGCTGAAAACCTTCAGGTTGAGTCTCAACACTCTTCTGAACAGCCAAAAAGGGACAGTCCCATCATAGGCTCAATGCCATTAGACATTGATCAAAGTCCCGGGTCATTAGGCTTAACCTTCTTATCCTTTACTGACCTTCTTATTAGTTCTGATGAAGAACTCATGTCTCTTCAAGGCAATGAAGTTGATCCACAACACCTCTCTAAAGATCAACTGAGCCTAGAGAGATCTCTGATTTCTAGCCCCCATCAGCTAACCCAAACTGAGGTGAGTTCCCTTGGTGTGGAAGGGACTCATGTAGATTCAGTTGCCACTACTGAAGGTGCCTCATTGGGCCCTCAGGACAGTGGTAACATATCTGAGACTGAATCTACGGCAACCGTGCCTTTTGATGACTTTGAGAGAGACATCATTAAGCAAGGGAAACCAGGGTGCTAAGAAACCACATCTAGTGGTGAGGATGAACATACTAGGTATGTTACCTCATTTCCCCATGATTCTTCTAAAGAAGATGAGGGAAGTATGCAACTCATCATTCAAGACCTACTTTCTAAAGTCTCAAACCTTGAATCTAGGGTTAAGACTTTAGAGGATAGGTCTGCCACTCAGCAACTTAAGTTTGAAAATCTCAAGGCTCAACTAGCTGAGAAACAGATTGAGAGATCTGTTAGGCATGTACCTGTCCAAGTCTCTTTGACTTCCTCCTCTAGCTCATCTACCTCTCAAGATGATGCTATCAAAAAGGGGGAGAATGTTCAGAGATAAGCACATGTGGAGCCTCAAAGCTTAGCTCTTTCTACACTGTCTTCTAGATATCCTGCTCCTCCTGCTCAGCAATCAACTGTTTTCCCGGAGCCTCCTCTAATCATCCTTCAAATGGACCCAAGGATGCTCAAAGATTTAAGCAGGTTCTTAACCAAGTTCCTGATAGGATCTTTTATTGAACAGCCAAGTCCGGATGTCGCTGTGGCATACTTTGGGGCTGAAGAGCTTCAAAGGTTGAATGCACCATCTATCACTGTCAAGGAAGTTGGTCAACCTAAGGTTCACATTGAACCCAAGATCAGTGAGACTCTCATTCTTGTGTCTAACAAAACAATTGAATTCTTTTTCAGCTGGGCAGCTTTATCTTTGACCAATTCTTCATTACCGTTATAGAATTCACATAGAGCATCGTACAAGGCCTTTGCACTTTTGTATTCACCAAATCTGTTGTAAATTTCTGCTGACAGACACAGAGTCAAAGTACTAAATGCCTTTTGATCACGATCAATCAACTTGATATCTTTCTCTGAATATTTTGTTGGATCTGCAATTTGAATAGACACATTATCTTCTAAGGAAACAGGAACATGAGGTCATTTCATAATTGATTCCCATTGGGTGTGATTAGTGTACAAGAAGAAATCTTTCAAACATCTTTTTCAGTCATCAAAATTATTACCATTGATTAACTTTGGGGTCTGTTTTGTGCCACACTCTCAAGGTTAGCAAGGGTAAGATTTGTCGTCATCAAAATTTTAGACGATCAAAAGCAAATAGTTTCGCACAAATCAGTAATTTCGCAGATAGTTTCGGCACTAGTTTCGCAAGCTGTTTCGGAAGTAGTTTCGGCACTAGTTTCACTGTAGTTTCAACACAAGTGTCGACCCTAGTTTTGCCCAAAACTATTGAACTTTCGTTCAGAGAGAAATGGGCAGTAGTTTCGCTAGAGAAACTAATCAAACTGATGAACTTTCGTTCTAGATTCGCGGACAGATCACAAGCACCAAAAAATCTTCTGATTGAGTAGTTTCGCAAAGAAGATTCGCACAAAGAACACTAGATTCGTACGAAGAACATTAGATTAACACAATGAATCTGAAAACCCTCTTTTTGCGAAAAATGACCAAAAAATCACCAATACTCACTCAAAACACAATCAATTTAGAATCTAATGATTTCGCAAGTTTCCCAAATACACACCACACCTTTTTAAATCAGTTTCCATAGATAACAAACGTAAAACAGATCCAAAAAGATTGAAAAAACGAATATGTCAAAAACTAACCAAAAACACAACCAATCAAGAGAACAATTGTTTTGATACCATATTGTTGGTCCAAATGATCATTTAAACGTGCTTTTGATGAAATTTTAACACCAAAATCCTCAAGTTATCACTATTTCCAATAACTTGGAGACCACGTAATGCTACAAGAATAATTACAATTCAAGCAAAACCCATTTGAAATACGTTTTTGATAAGATGATTAAGAACAATGCTGAAAGATAACAATAATAAGCTCCTAGCAATACACAATGAACTCAAATCAATAGTATTTCATTAATGTTCCAAGAGTTACCAAATGATCAACAAACAAATATATATATATACACGATCTACTTTCGCATACAGTTTCACACCATGCAAAACTATCATGCTCTATGACCATGTGAAACTACCGAATGAAACTACAGTTTCACATGTAGTTTCGCATGCCATAGAATACAATACTAACAAAATTAAATTAGATCCTATTACAATAATAACTAAGTTATAACTAACGGCAAGGTGAATACCACCCTATACTTGATCATCAGTTTTAAATACTTCTTTGCCTCATGATCAAAAACGGTTAAGGAAACAATAACAGTTGAATCCTATACCCTTACTGGAATTTTAAATCTACAAAATAAAATTTATAAGAAATATAAGATATTAAATAAAATAGCTTTAAGGGAATGTGAAATAAAGTAATTTAATATGTAAAACCTTAATTACCTAGGGACTATATCTATTAGACGGTCTTTGTAGGGTACGCTTGAGCATTTATAAAGTGTTGGAATAGTGACGGAGATAGAAATAGCCACAATAGCATCTTGACTATTATTACGGAAAACTTTTTTCATTCATAACTTGCGAGCCTGATAGAACCATTCAACATCTGGTATTATCATTTTAACATTACCAACAATCACAACATATTGAACCTACATATTCGTAGATAAATTAAGATGATTAAAAGAAGAGTTTGCTTAAAAACATATATTTAAATAAATGGTTTAATGTTTTTTAAATAAGATAATTTTAAAATTTATGTAATTGAATAAATCACACAAACCTTAACTATGTCATTGACCTTAGCAATGCTATTGAACTTGATCCTGTTTAAGAAATCATCATCAAGGTTGACCAATATTGACGAAGCAGGCACACCAACAATCAATGATTCATCTTTGTTACTTTTTTCAACATAACTAACATAAAAATGTATTATTATACATTAGATATTATTGCCATAGATGGAAATCTAAATAAATAAGAAAAGGAGTAAACCATTCTTTGAAAGAAGTAATCTCTTCTATGTCTTAATTGATGAATAAACGGGAAACCGCATACGAGTTTGGAACAGAGTATCCTTCTGATATCATAAAATTTTACTGTCATATAATGGAAGTAAAAAAGTTAATATTCGATAGTTCATAAAGTAAGTATGAATTATAAAGTAAATAAAGTAAAACATACTAAACTTAATAAAATATAGGTTAACAAAGCAAATGATATTCTAAATACACGTGATAAAAGAATGGACATAGGGAACAACCTCGAAAGTTCTTGAACTGTCCAAATTGTAAAATAATAACCACATTACGTGCTTTTGGTTTATTGAGAAGATATTCATAGAGCTCCTTAGCATAATCATCCCATAAAGTAGAAGATATTTTAAGGCCTCTACATGTATTGGAGGAAAACAATAATTCTAATATGAAATAGCTTAAAAGGAATAATAAGTATAAAATCAGTTAGCTTACTCCAAATCTTGCATATGAAAGTTAAGCTTGAAAGTTTGTTTTCCACTCTTGGTTATTATATCTTTAATTTTGTAATACTTGACAACTAAACCAATGATATCTAAAGAAATAAAGTAGATGTGTAAATAATCATTATATAGTATTCTATGATCAAGAATTAAAAAAACATTTACGTTAACGTATAATGTAAATATAATCGAATAAAAAATGTCTGATCATACCTATGCTACCCGATTCTAGGACAGTTTGTTCCAAAATTGACCGAAAACTGGTGAATGAAAATCCATACATTGGGCCATTAATCAATGAAACATTTACGATAATAAACAATGAAACAATTTAAAAATTAAATGTATTTAAAAAGACCTTTCAATTATGAATTACCAATTTGTAGGTGTATTTATTTAAAAATGTCACCCAATATATGAATGCAAGTAAAGTCAGTCTTTAGTCATATAAAGGAAAAAGTTAAAAGTTTTTTAAACAAACATGTTATGTTATTAAAATAAAAATAAATACTTAAACAAAAAGCATAAATCCGCATTGATGTGGATCTATCATTAGGCTAAAAATTTGTAAGGTTACTGATATATTCATTCACTAGTTTTAGTAAACCCGTGTGTTACACGGGTTGAACAAATAAAATATTAAATATAATAAAAGTTTATTAAGTATAAAATGATAATTTTTTCCAAAAAAATAAATATTTTGTTTTAAAACAAACCGTATTAAAAAAATATCATTTTAAAAAAAATTTATTATAATTTTTAATTTTAATTATTTTTTGTTATAAAAAATTTACTTTTTAAAAATACTAATTTTAAAAAAGTTTGATGTTTTATAAAAATTTCTTATTTTATAAAAATTATTTTTTAGAAATAACATTAATAAGATCTTTTTTTTTAATTTATTAAAAACTATTTTTAATCTAAAAAAAGTTAAATAATATAATTGGTAATTAAGGTAATTATTTAATATGATAGAGAAGCGGGAAAATGTTGGTAAGAATGAATGTGATGATTACATATGTCACCCCAAGTTACTCTTTTATTAGAGTAGAAGGATATTAATAATCCTACAATTACTTTAATTTATTTATTTAAATAGATAATTTTAAACGTAAAAAATTTTAATATTGTATTGAAAATTGAAAACCATTTAATAAGATGCATCTAACGAATCATAAAGTAAATATAAACAATAAATTTTAAAAATATGTATAAAAGATTTTAATTTTAAGATGAATAAGTAAAAAAATAATTGTATAACAACAACAATGACAATTTTCCTTTTTTGCATCTTAAAATATCTGAAAAAATGAATCTTTAAATAGGTTGATACCCCAATAGAAATGTATTGGGAAACATATGTTATCATTACCTAAAATATGTATGATATATAGATGTGTATCTTAAAGAAAATAAGAAAATGTAGTTATTCTAAAATCATAAATTAAGGGTATATCTAGTGAAACATAAACAATATTAAAAATGAAAATTCATCATAAGTTAAGACAAATATGATAGTTGCGTAGTTAGATAAAATATAAATCAAAAAGATTCGCATCGTCATAGTCAAAGTCTCTAACCCCATATCGTAAAGACAATCTAAAAGTCTGATTTGAGTTTTTCTTTACCATACTGAAACTAGCCTTAAACTGGAAGTACCCAAAAAAACATCTTCTAATCTGTCAATTTTCAAACCTCGACACGAACAAAACATCTTCAGTAGTTATATACCTTAAGTAGCAGAAATCACCTTCAGAAATACCATGGTCTTTTAAAAACTCCGTCCATCCTTTCAAAACATACCTTTAAAGATAAAATAAGAATAGTTAAGTGTGCTATGTTTGGTAAAGTAAGAATAGCATTTATATAATGTTAAGATTGTAAGTTAATGGCTAACCTTTTGTAACAAAGATTCCTCTCGAAACCAACCTCGAGAAAACAAATCTGAGATTCAGTGTATCTTACCTTCATATGCTTGCGAGCAGCTACACCAAAAAGCATCTCAAGCTTCTTGCCAAAACGCCAAAGAAAAAAATAATGTAAGATAACAGAAAAATTTTCTTATTAAATAAACAATGAATGAAGATAGTGTTGGGCAAACAGGTCGTGTTCTTACAATGCGACGTGTAACCTTTTCGGTAAAAGCATACTCTTTGTGCATGTTAGGTTGATCAGGCGTTCTAGTTTGCGAAGCCTGTACATTAGGTTTAACATCAACATCCATCAGTTCATTGAGATTAGGAAGCAAAATTTTTAATCCAGTTTGGTTGTAAAGGGTAAGTTTCATTGTTTGTTTGTCTACATAAGTGAAAATAACAAAATGACCTTTTTCAAGAAGGATTTCTTAAACAACCCTTATCCAACCATCTACAAATCGAAGCTATCTGTTCACAGCTTTAACAGTGATGGACAATGCTTGAGTCTCGCTTGCATATAGAATACAGGCTGCTAGGGGGCTTGTTTCCCAAAGTTGATTTTGGAGAAAACATCAGGAAATTCTTGAAAACACATAAAAAAAATTACCATAAATATTAAGTTTATAAATAATCATATGGTATGCTGGAAAAGTAAGTACGAAAGTTTAAAATTTTAAATGATTTACCAAATAGGCAAGGAATGGTTCACGATGAACATAATAGAATGAAGGACCCATGGTACAGCTTTGATTATGCTGATAGAATGTCATGTTGAAGGTCTGTTTTTAGTTAGAAATAACTAAGCAACTATATTTTTCCATCCCTTAGTAAATGAGAAGTACCCATTTATAATCTCCAGTCAAACTTTCCATTGAAGGCCAGTTGATGTTCAAATATTAAGTGGTTCGACCGGAATATCATTTGCTTCTAAAATCTGTATAAAACAACTATTCAGCCACCGTGGAATTTAAATTTAAATAACACGATGTATGTCAACAGTATACTACAGAAACAAACTTTTAAGAGTACAAAATGTAGGATATTCTCAAAAATCATTATAAAGATACACACAAGAATAGCAGCAGAAGGATCATGAAGTACGCGGAAGACCGACTTGTCGGTATGATTAAAAACACCCAATCCAGAACTAATGACATGAAGGTTCAAATGAATGTTTAATTTAGTAAAACATAGAACAATATATAAAGTAGCATTTGCATTAAATAACATTTAACCATATGAATACAATTAAATACGTAAGGAAGACAATAATATACATGTCGATATGATTAAAAAACAGAAAAATAAAAAGATTTCTGTGATTAAACAAGATCACAGAATAATCATAAGAATATGTATGAATCAATAAACCATAAATCAAAAGATTATCATAAGATATATATCAATTACAGTAACTAAGAGACAAAACCATCAACCATTCTTATTCATAATTTACGGGTCACATATTTATATTTGTGCATGTTAGGTTGATCAGGTGTGACATTACCCTGTATGACATTAAATATGCAAATGATCATAGATTCAACTAAAATCCCAAATAAAACTTTTATACTAATTTGAATAAGATCATAGAAACGCAATCAGTATATTGATGAAATATAATCAAAAAAAGCAACAGATTAACAAATGTGATAATATTCAGATCGAGTAACCAGCAGACATATTAATCAACCATTGTTATTGTGATTGTATAAAATTAAATATTGGTGTGGTGTAGCATTAAGTATACAAAAGATGTAGAGGAAATCAAATTAAAACCCAAACAAAACTAATATTCTAATCACATAATATCACATTCAATAGACAAATCTTTGAAGATGTAATAAAAAAAACAAACGACTATCAAAGATAATGTGTAAATCAAGAAAGCAACATATTCGTTATATGGAGCGTGTCAATGAAGACGTAAAAATTAATCAACCACAACAACAGACTATCAAAGATAATCTTCATCTTTTAAAGATATAATCAAACAAATCAGCATACTATCAAAGAAATTTCATCTATCAAAGAAGACACAAAACCCTGAGTCGACATTTGCAATCAGACAACAAAATAACAATTATCGCAGAGTGAAATTAGAAACAATTAATCATCAAAAAAGAACAGGATTCATGGCGAGATACGAAGTAATTACCTATTCATCGACCTACATAACCGCAACAGAAGCATCAACATACAATTTTCGTAAGATATAATAAAAAAACAACAGACTATGATGTAGATGAAATCAAGTTAGAAGACAATCAAAGTATTATACTAATCTACATAACCCAAACAGAAGCATCAACATACCATTTTTGTAAGATATAATAAAAAAGAAAACAAACTATGATGTAGATGAAATCAAGTTCTAAGACAATCAAAAGTATTATAGTAATCTACATAACCACAACAGAAGCATCAACATACAATTTTTCGAAGATACAATCAATAAAAAACAACTCACTATCAAAGATGATCGGCAAATTGAAACATTAAGTATGTAAAATATGTAGATGAAATCAAGTTAAAAGACAATAAAAGTATTATACTAATTTACATAACCCAAACAAAAGCATCAACGAATGATTATGGTAGAAAAACTTCAGTCGACCTAAGTCGCGTAACCTACAAACTATCACAAAACCATCATCGATCAAGAAAGATAGAAATACCCTAGTTGACCATTGCAATCAGAACACACAAGATCGATCATCACACGGAGAGATTAGATGCAAATAATCGTCGAAAACAAACATGAATAATGGCGATACAGGAAGGAATTACCGATTCATTACGATAACGATGAAGCTTGACATCTGATTTGGAGAGGAGCAGCTTTGGATCGGAGGAGATTTGGAGAGGAACGGTCTTTCTTGAATAGATAGCGGTCTTTCTTGAATAGATGCAGGTAAGATTTGGGGTTTTTTTTTAAAAAAAATTGGGGTGCTAAGTACAGGTCGGGTTAGGTGGGTATTAAAGAGGGTCCATGTGTTAAATATTGGGCTTTTAGAATGAGCGGGGAAATTAAGCACAAAGGACACAACAACTTTCCATGTGGTAATAATAGCTTTAGAAATATGTTATGTGCCAACATCAATTTCCCTTTTATTAGATTAGGTGGTTATTTTTATAATAATAATAATAACAATGAAATAAAGAAACTAGTCCAGCCTTTTATATAAAATGCAAATAAAGCTTACAAAGGCACTTTATATAAAAAAGTCAACACGTCTTACATGATTTGATAACTTATATATTGTTTAACTATCTTAACTTGTCCATACTAGGTCACTATGAACACTTACTTTAAATATGTGTCTTACAACGAGTATATTAACATATAGTACCTTTAAATAGTTATGATGCAATAATCTCTATACACATGCATACATATGTACTTACATATATAGGGGAATGTTAAAATAAAAAGTAAATTTTTCGTATGAAATGTACAAAATAATTACGCAAAAAGAAACGTTACGGGTAGAATTATAACGCAAGTGTTAGAATTACTCAGGTAGAGATAAATTATCACGCAAACGTGAAATTATCATGCATGAAGGTATTTTGCGTGATATATTCACTCCTGTGTAAAAATATCATAAAACTATAACTCTTCTTTTATTATAATTCCTCCTTGCACTTTCTACACTTCACACCAAAGGTCACTTTATATTCAAACTTTTCCTACATATATACACACACACACACACACCCCCATATATATATATATATATATAAATATGCTCCAAAGAAATCAATAGAAAAAGAGGGAACTATAGAATCATTTCTAGTCACACAATTTAATTCAAAAGAATAAAAGTAAAAAAGCAAAAATAAGATTAAAAAACACAGCCATATAAGTTCAACGTAAAAAAAAGAAAAAAGAATAAAAAAACTCACATTGATTTCACTTACTAAATCAATGTGTTTTGGAAAATAAAAGTCAATTTCACAAGTGAAATCTATATGACTTTTTTATTCTTTTTTCTTTAGATTTTTTCAATTAAAATGTGTAGCAAGAAATGATTTATTAGTTTTCTCCTTTTTCGGTATTCCTCATTAAAGCCTCCCATATATACATATATACACACATATATACTAGTAAGAAACCCGCGCGATTCAACGACGTCGACAATTTACATCGTGATAGTTGTTTCCTATAGTGTATCAAATCTCTTAATATATTGTGTTGGCATTACTTCTAATACAAAATCTATCCTAAATTTGAAAATACAAGAAAGTTCTAATACAAAATCTATCCTAAATTTGAAAATACAAGAAAGTTAGTATGACTATATGCAAATGTTCAAACATATAAACAACAAATGGTACATATAAAAAAACTAGGTGCTTGTCATATTCTTGAAGGCTTCATCATTAATAACTCAGTTGTTTGATAGTCTCAAATTTGACCATTTATTGCCATCAAAGAACACGCCAACCTTTTGTTCCTTCAATTAATTAATTCAAACAAAAAATTTTATAATCCAACTAAACATAAGCTCATCTTTTTTTTACTATTTGAAATCAAAGTGCATTCAAGATCAAGATGTGTGGAACCTCAAAATATTTTAGTTTTCACTAATTTCTATAGCAATATGCTAGCCGTTTTTGTTTTGCAAATGATGTTTTCTCTACAACTAATGTAGAATGAGAGAACTGATTAGAAAAGTAGTCATGATGTTATAACTTCAACAACAATTTCATAATTCCATCAACATACAAAAGATTTAGGAATCTAGATGTTGACTCTACATTGATCTTGTTGTCTAGATTAGTGTCTAGCTAGCCTTCAAAGTATGGCCGGCTGTAGGTTGTATTATAAAGTATCTCATGTAAGCAAGTAGAAAACCAAGCTTTGTAATACTTGTAAACACTTGAGAGCAATATGCATCATCCTTGAAAACTAATCTATTCTTGAGTGTTCTTACTTGTTTGATTCATAGTTTCACTGCCTGGTTCCCTATTTGATATAGTAAGTGTTTATTAGTTGATAATTTACAATTGTATAACTATTGTTGAACCATAATCGATCCTATAAATATTATCATAGCTTATCAGGCTCTTGCTATCTTGAATCGTTTACATTCACTTACTTGCTCAAACGGTAGCTATTTCTGAAGCTGATATGGAAACCGGCACAATGACTAACTCTCCACTTATCACTCATGATGACTTTGATACTTGGTGCATAAGAATGGAAGGTTTCATCAAGTCTCAAGACAGCAGGATGTGGAGAACTGTAGTCTATTGACGTCACATCCCAAGCACTACTTCTGCATTTGTTGGAGGTGGGATCATACGCAAGGAAGGGCTGATTATTCTGAGGAAGACCGGAAGAAAATTGATATTGAATAGAAAGCCATGGCCACTCTTCAAACTGCTCTTCCCAACTCCATCTAAAGATGCTTCAAGAAGTGCAAGAGTGCAAAAAAACTCTGGGATGCACTAAAGCTGATGTTTGAAGGATGTAATGAAGCTAAAAAGAACAAGAAATACATCATGAAGCAGAAGTTTGAAAACTTCACCTACAAAGCAGGTGAAACTATGACACAACCATACTTTAGGTATGTTGAGATTGTAGACACTCTGAATGATGTTCGATTCAAACTTGAAAACAAGGACATAGTGATGAAGTTCACGTTCTCTCTTCCCAGAAAATGGACACACTACTATGTGGCTATCAAGAGAACTGAGAACCTCTCCAACCACACTCTCATTTAGCTATATGGTATCCTGAGTAGTTACCAAATAGAGATGAACATGCTGAATACTTCTCCCAGTTCATCCAGCACACAAAAGAATTCAGCCCTTCATATGGTTGAAAGGGATTGTATAGAGCCGCAACATCATCTCATTGGCTACCCTGAAAACTCACCAAATGGTCCTTTTCTTCACCTTCCTAGAGACATCTAAGGAGAGATTTACTCAAGGAAGTCCATTCCAAGAGCCCAGCTCTTCTCAAATCTTTGTGTCTTCAGATGAAAGTTCTGGCAACTTTCTTTTCAACATTGAAGACCTTGAATGCATCCATCTAGATGATATGGAGTACATGAAAATAGTACAGTAGATGGTTTTTATCACTCATAGAGCCAAAAAATTCTACAAGAGCACAGGGAGGAAGTTTCCAAGCAATGTGTCTAGTGGAAAGTTAGGGCTGGACAAGAGCAAAGTAAAATGATACAATTGTAACCAAATGGGCCACTTTGCTTAGGAGTGTAAGGCAACAAAAAGAAATAGTGGCCGAACATTGTACAGGCCAAACTACACTTATGTAGCTCCAACAGCTAAGAAGTCCAACCAACCGAAGCAGCAAGCTATAGTTGCTACTGAAGAATGAGGCTTTGACTGGAGCTTTCAGGTGGAAAATGTCTCTCCAAACCATGCATTGACCGCAGATCATGATAAATCAAAGGTATTGGAAAATGTTCCTCCCCTAAATGCATTGCTAAAGTCAATATGTACAGGTCCTACAACTTGGAAGTATGATCTGATCTTAAGGTGCAGAGGTGGATGCCTTGGACTTCTTCTTCTTTCTCTTGTCCCTTTTGATGGCCATCCTTTTCCTCTTTCTGAACTTTAACTAAAAAGGTTGGTCTTGAGCACCAATTGTTCTTTTAGTATCCTTCTCAGTTGGGTCTTTTTCCTCCACATGTTCAGAAGGAAAAGGTCTAGGACCCTGATGTGGGTTAGAAGATGAAGTTGGCTTTGATGCAGCTCAAGGATCAGGTTGTGTTGTCCCTTAGGGTTCAACCTTCAGCTCAACTTCAGGTGCAGCCTGACTTGGTAGGGAATGCAAGTCTACCAACTCACCTTCTTTAATCTTGTGCTTGATCCTTCTTATATGCTCATCCATGGTGGATAGAGACATAGGACCAAGTCTCCTTCCGGAGAACCCATACAGTTTTAAGAAGCTCATCGTATTTTGTCTGTCAGCAGACTTCTTTTCAATGGCTTTGATGGTGGCTCTTGACTTAGCAGACTGCTCTCTAATTTTTCTTTTTGTGGCTTTCCTTTTGGTTTCAGCTTCTTCTTCCAGCTACTTTAGGTACTCAAACTCTATATACTCAAATAAAAAAGAGTTAAAAGATGCCGCCTGATAGAGACCTATGACACTCAGTTAGGTTATCATCTTTTGTTTGTCTTATTCCCTACCTAACTGAGTTTCTTCTTCAACAGCCATAGTCTATTTCTCAAGACATTTTTGAACTAGAGAGAGAACAGGGATTCGTATAGTTTCTTTCTTTTTCTCTTTTCTATGATTTTATGTAGCAATTCTGCAGCCTCAGCCTCCTTCATCTTTTTTGACACCTTTGTGTCTGCCAGTTCATTTAATTCTTAAAGGGGAGAGAGATTAGTTCATCAACATTATAGTTCCTTAACCCTAGATAGTTCAATCTGGCTGCTCTCAACTCATCATCTTGAGTATTTGGCCTGTGGGTAGCCCTAATTGCAACATGCATAAAGCTGCGGGTCTCTCTTGTTTTTTCTCACCTTGCCTTCCTCTTCCTCTCCCTTTTCTCCTCCTTAATCTCCTAAGTAGTCATCTTCCTTTTCCCTTTGTCAATGGTTGGCATGTATGACTAAGGGTGGAGAGAGCTTTAGCCTGCATGAGTTTGTTCTGAACTTGAGCTCTGGCTAGGTAGAGGCTGTGAGACACCTTCACCAGCGGGTGTTTCACTAAGGTACTAGCTGCTGAAATAGATATTTTATCAAGGTTCACAGGGTCCACTACTAGGCCTTCAACCAAGGTTTCCCCCTTCGAAGCAAATCTTAGGGTCTACTTCAGTATATAGTTGACCAACAATTTTTCTTGCTAGCCTCTATCTATATAAACTTGATCTTATTTTGAATTTCTCAAGCACCCTTTGCTTTATTCTCTCAGCTAACCTACCTACCTGCCTACTTTGACTTAGGTTGGCAAGAGGCAATCAACTTGAGAGAAACTCTTATAGAATCTTAGGGTCTAAAAATTGAAGACTTCTTGCTGCCCCTGAGACCTAAAGAGTACCAAGGCATTTCTTTAAACATCATACCACCATCCCACTATTGGATTTTTAGCAGAATAGGATGGTGCAGACATGGCCCTTGGAATTCCTTCATCAAATAAACTTTGTAGCTTGGCATCCACATCAATATGAGCCTGTGAAAGTTGTTGAGTCTAGATAATTGTAATTGAGGGTGGTGAATCCTTATTGTCCATACTCTAGGCAGAAACTCCCTTTGTGCTTGTAGTTAAGATTTTCTCTTCTTTTTTTGTAGCATCACCCACTTGCATAGGTGAGCTAGAGGTTAGGTGCACCACTTCCACATGTTCTTGGGGTACTATTGAGTTTGCCTGGCATGTCTCTCAGCTAACTTGCCCTTGAGATCAGTGATCTCAAATTGCTAATCAAACACTTGCTTTAGAAGGATTGTCACCTTAGATTAAAGATGACTCACCTTTGAAACTGAATAGGTGCATAGTTTTAACAGTTTTTGCACCTTTAGTTGCAGGCTCCTCTCATCTTCATTAGAAGAATCATGGGGGGGATGAGAGAATATGACTAGAGTCAGTTTCCTCACCACCAGGGATTGATTCTTAGCTCCTGGATTTCCACTGCTCCAAGACAGTGTCAAGGGGCTGAGTTGCCATGGTTGAGTTCTTAATAATGTAATCATTTGGAGAAGTGAGAGCCTCTTTAATATGGACTTCCTGAACATGTTAAGAAGAGTCCACCACAGTTAGGGGAAGAGAAATGGGTGTTTTAGGAGCACTCATCTCTCTTTGAGTAGGGAAGGGGAAGAGAAAGTCATGGTACTCACTAAAATCCAGATCTTAATCATTATAGAAAGCAAGGTCAAGGGTTGGTTGGTTGAGATCTAGAGGATGGTGATGATAATAGTCCCCTGAAGGTTGTTCACTTGAGTTTTGAGACTCAGAGTGAAGGCTTTTAACTTGGGCAATTAGCTCATCAGGCTGAGTTTGAGTAACCTCAACACTGATCAAAGAAGTAATGGGAGTGGTTTGCTCCACAGGGGAAGTGTGACCTCTTGTTTCCACTTCCTCCTGCGTGGGTGAGTATATGGGGGCCTACTCAATCTGAATACACTAAGCAAGGGTTCGTTTGGGTTTTCTTTGGTAGGTGATGGTGATTTGACGCTTTAAGGGTGAGACAGAGGGTTCAAGTGTGGGTTTAACATTGACTAGTGTTGTCACCTAGAAAAGGGAGCTCTAACATTTTTGCGACTAGGGCTATTTCTACCCTTGAGAAACCAATAGTGGTTTTTCTCATGATTTTAAAGATGTCGGGCTTCATTTTTCCCAATTTAAGAGTGTTACCTGTTCCCCTCAATTGTGAGCCTAGTTCATAGTTGAGAATGTGCTGTACATATCTAAGGAACATATAATACTTCAGGGAGTCTAATTTTGCAAGTAGATTTGTATATACAAACTGAGAGTACTTGAACTTTACCCCTTGTACCATCCCATGGACTATGTATGATAGGTCCTCAGGGATTTGGTCCCATCCTCCATGTTTGTTTGATAAACAATGGATAATAACATGGAGGAGGTACTTCCACCGGTAAGAAACCTTACCCTTTTTGAAGGTTCTGACTATGAAGTCCCCTTCTTAGCCCATCTGTCTAAAGGAGGTATTGACAGATTCTTTTGGGAAGTATGTTTCACCTTTAGCATCATCCAGCCACAGATGAGGGTTGATGGAGGCTGAGTTGATGAAATCAGTCATCCCCTGCACTTGGGCTCGAAGTGCCTTCTCATCATCCAAGATAACTCTTGGCAGATCCTCCAAAAGTCTAGTAGTTGATCTTCATAGAATGGAGGGTCTATTGTAAGGGCGGTGAGGTAAGATGAGTGAGCAAGAAAACGGCAGGTTTCTCAGACGACAACAAAGCAACCTAATTGTGTTGCCTGTGTAGTTGCATTGCGAAAATTGGTTGATTTCTGGGTTCAGGGTCGGCTATTTGAGAGAGCTTCGTCGTGGGGAAAGCTAAGAACAGAAAGGGTTTTGGGAGATTTAGGGCTTGAGGATTTGCAAATAAAGATGGAGTAGAAATAGAGAGACCCATTGGAAAAGGTGTGACACCCCGTAATTTTCAGGTTAACATCGTTACCACTCTTATAAAGTATAAAATAAAGCAATTTATTTATTTATTTTTTCAGATAATAATAGTTATTATTATTATAATTAGTAAATAATAATGGACACTAAACTTTAATAAACATAGCTAACCCAAATTGTAACCTAAGTAAACTCAAAGGACTAAAAATGTAAATGTCTCTTATTATGTTAAAAGATAAAAATCGTAAACTCCTCTCCTCCCCTTCGGTTACCTTCCAAAACACCTGAACTCTTCCCACAACCCTAATCACTCGACGGGAGCCTTATGCAAGCATCCTGCAGCCATGAACCATTGTTCTTGTAGCCGTGAGTCCTCGTGAGTTCATCAACGATCAACCATCTCACATGAAGCTTTCCTCTGCAGCCCCCTTCACGATCGCTAGTCTCCAGCGACGCCCACCACAACCGAGTGCCTTTTGGTGAGAAACATAACCTTCCATTCAAGTTCCATCGTTCTACTGTAAGCGACTCTAGTACGGTTACTATTGATAATTCATTTAATATATTTCGGTTTTGGTTCCGGTGTGCACTTCATCGGTTCGGGACTTGGCGATGTGCGTGTTGTGCGATATGCGTATATCGGCGGTGTGTGTGTGTGGTTGGGGCGTGCATGATTATGGTGCATGCACGTATATATATTTTTGTTTGAGTGTGCTGTGTTTATATGTTCATCACATGTGTGTGTGCATTTAGCATCCTGCAAGTGTGAAAGGCATGCACTATGCGTGTGTACTTTGCATTCTCCATGTCAATATATATATATTTGTGTGGATATTCTACAGTAATGGGTGTGTATGGTCATGTTCATATTGGTATTTCATATTGTATATATGTATATATATATATATATATATATATATATATATATATATACTAGCTTTAGTAAACCCGTGTATTACACGGTTTGAACAAATAAAATATTAAATATAATAAAAATTTATCAAGCATAAAACAATATTATACGATAAAATATAATTGAAATTATGTATAGTAAAAACAATTATATCAAGTTTTTAAACTTTTGGTTTAAAACTTTTTTTTCCAAAATAAATAATAAATATTTTCTTTCAAAACAAACCGTATTAAAAAATATCATTTTTAAAAATTTTCTTATTATAAATTTTAATTTTTATTATTTTTTGTTTATAAAAAATTAACTTTTTAAAAACACTAATTTTAAAAAAGTTTGATGTTTTGTAAAAATTTCTTATTCTATAAAATTTATTTTTAGAAATAACACTAGTAAGACGATCTTTTTTAAATTTATTAAAAAAACTATTTTTGTTCTAAGAAAAGTTAAATATTATTATTGATAATTAAGGTAATTATTTAATAGGAGAGAGAAGCGGAAAAATTTTGATGAGAATGAATATGGTGCGGTCACGTGTCACCCCAAGATACTTTTTTATTAGATTAGAAAGTTGTGTGTTCAAGCATGTAAGTATATATGTAGACATCCATCGATGTTGGTTTTGAATGACAAAGTGTGCTGAACATGTATATTTAATACATAATATTATGCATGTGTACTTGCATATATAAATTGGCGGTGAGTGATCATGTGAGGGTACACATAGATGTGATGCTATGTAGATATGAATATTTGTATTTGTTGTGTGGTGGTTAATTATGAATGCGTATGTGTGTTATGAATGCCACATGGTGTGTGCCATGGGGTACAAGAATTGTGCTGGAACAGTGGGTTTTGGAATGTGAATGTGTGTGTGCATAAATCATAATATATGTTATATGTGTGTGTAATATAGATCATATGTGTGTAATATATATATTATATGTGTGTGTTTCGGTTGGGTCGTTATGCGGTTGTGATGTGTGTGGCCTATTATAATCGTATGGGGTTTTATTATAATAAGTCATATAATTAAAATACATAAAGAGTATCTTTATACATGATTTGGCATACGTGATAATTGGGTTTTGATGTATTCAAAGTGAACTGGCATTTGAGTGTGTTACATGTGAAGGGAAACAATCGATAACCGACACCGAACCCGAGTCGTGAATGCGAAACCGAACAGTGGTTATCTGTACTTAATATTAATTATGTATTAAATGTAAATCTAGATGTCGTGGAAATCTAATTGCTTGCAATCTTCATAACTTTAATTGCTGTGCTATTGAGGTGAGTTTTCAACCCCACTTTACTCATACTCTTTTGTGGGAGAGAAACATGTGTTCCAATACGTATTTTCATTTGATAATTGTTATTGTAATGTCACTTGTCTACTAGTGTTGCAGGACCGATGAAGGTGTTCAATGCAATCAGTTTCACAATGAGGAGAGACTTAGAACACTTAACAGATCAAATAGGGAACTGGAACCTTTTGGTGATACGAAGAAACACAAGCAAGTAAAGATGAGACAGAACCAAGAACAAGACACAAAATGGTTTTCAAGGATAAAGTATATTGGTCTCAAGTTCTTTTACAAATGTTACAAAGCATACAAATAAAATACAAGGACTTGAGATACTTTATACTACATCCTACAGCCGGCCATACTTTGAATGCTGGAAACACTAATCTAGACAACAAGATCAATGTAAAGTCAAAAGGCAGATTGCCTTTTGACTAGTGACTGTGACATGCCATAGCTCACATCCTAATGTAATACAAAAAGGATAAAAGTACATAAAGTAGAAAGTTACAGACTCAAGACCATAATCTACAGCTTCCTAAAGCATGGACCTTTTCACCAACTTGTATAAGTTGGTGAGTCTGCAGAGTGGCAGCGGAAAGTTGGTCAGCTTTTCAGAAAAAGTTGATCAGAGAAAGCGTGTCTTCTATGTCTTGAGAAGAAGTCAGTCTTCTATCTTTGAGGCTTCGGAAGACTTTGTCTTCTAAGCTTTGGAAGACTTTATCTTTGGCTTCGGAAGATTTGGTCTTTGGCTTCGGAAGATTTTACCCTTAGTGAGATTTCTTTGCAGTGTGTAAAACTTCCGAATTAACTTCTACCATGCACAAAGTGCATGCATGCAGGAAGCACCTTCACTGTTTTGAGTGCATTAGACTCTTTCAAATACCTTACAAATGTTATACCAACTTAAGTCCTCATTCTCGAACCGTTAATTTATGTATTTTAGCAAGGTAATTCTTAGTAGATCTACGGGGTTGACAAACCCCACCCGGGTTAGTCGTGCTATCACGATTGCATGTCAAACGGGTCTTTAATTGACCTATTTTCTGTTGTTATGGGATGGTAACCACAACCATGGCCTTCATTTACATTGTCAGCTTCGGTTGCGAATTACATGCACTACGTAACTTGTTAAGTAGACTAGCTATCTACTGTTATTACTTTGTTTACTGTATCTGCTCTCTATTATGTTACTGTTTATCAATACCTTGGGTTGACACTTTAGCATGTTTCTTTCATGTTCTTAAGGTGCGCACAGTTAGGGTCATCACACCATTCCATTAATCATTGTTAGGTCTAATTAACAATTTACATTTTCTATAATTTACATTTTAATTGGTTTGCGCCATCTGAATTTGAATTATTCGCTTCCGCAATTATTTTCGTGATTACATTATTCACTCTATGTATGGCAATTTCTAATGTTAACGAGCAATTATGTTTTGTAATTAATGTATTGTTTGGTGTAACTATCGGCTAAGATGCTTCTATGTCACGCGCCTAACGGTAATACCCCGTGTGTGGAAATTGAAGGTGTGACGAAAGGCATATATATGCTTGTATTTGAGATAAAGTTATTGCAAGAGAAAAACTTTGAAATCCGGATATGTCGGTCCCACCTCTGAAAAAGTGACCAAAAAGGTAGTTTTCTTGAATGTAGAAAATCTTCTGAAGGTAATTTGTCGTCGGAAGTTTTGAAAAACTTCCGAAGCCAATTTTGGCTTTGGAAGATATTTCTTAGATTTGTAAAAATTTGCTTCAAAAGAAAAATACTTAGAGAATTTAAACTTTAGAAGTTTTATTCAAGGAGTGAATAAATCTTCCAAGACTGAATTGCTTTTGGAAGAAAATTGTTCTTCAAGACATATAAGTACTTAAAAGAGAATTTAAGATTAGGAATATATATTTAAATTTCTTCCAAAGGTAAACTTTTTATAAAATACTTATTAGAATTGAAGACATAAATTTATTCCAATTTTTATAAAATACTTATTAGAATTGAAGACATAAATTTATTCCAAAGTCAATTTAATGTCTTTCAAAATAAACTATATTTTGAATTCTTAAAATTCTAATTAATATCAGTTAGAAAAAAAATTTCAAGGTAAACTTAACTTATTATGAGTGATGAAATAGACAACTTTAAATACACACATTTTAGAAAATAATTCTGAAAGTTATTTAAGAAAATCTACTCAAAGTTAATAATCCAAATTAATATAAGATACTTAAATCTTTGTTCATCAAAAGGCTTAGTGAAAATATCAACATATTGTTTATTTGTGTCAACTTTGACCAGTTTTATCAAGTCTTTTTTAAAATTATCTATTGTCAAATGATACCTAATGTTGATGTGCTTTGTCTTTGAGTGATGCACTGGATTCTTTGTAATAGACATACACTGTTGTTGTCTATGTAGATGGGTGTCTCCTTAAAATTGAATCCATAGTCCAGGATCTGATTCTGAATCCAAAGCACTTAAGCACACCAGCTTGCAGCAGCAAAGTATTCAGCTTCAATAGTTGATGTAGACACACAAGATTGTTTCTTACATTGCCATGAGACTATACTTCCACCAAGATATTGACAACCCCTTGATGTAGACTTTGCAGAATTGAAATCATGTTACAACCACCATAGTCGCTATCTGTATATGCATACAGATTGAAGGCAGAACACTTTTTATACCGATGTCTCAGCTTGGAAGCACCTTTGAGATATCTAAGTATCCTCTTGACAGCAACTAGGAGACCCAATCTTGGGGTTGGCTTGATATCTTCCACAGATGTAGGTAGCAAACATGATATCAGGCCTACTGGCTGTGAGGTACATAGGAGACCCAATCATAACCCTGTAACGGTGTTCATCGACACACTCCCCCTCAAGATCAGGTCCTAGTGAGTGGCTTCTGACTATGGGAGTCTTAAGAACCTTACATTCAATCAGATGAAATTTGGTTAGTATGTTTTGCACATACTTTGACTGGTTTATGATTATGTCATTATCAACCTGCTTCACTTGAATTACTAGAAAGAAATTAAGTTCCCCCATGGCACTCATTTTAAATCTATTCTTCATCAGCTTCTCAAACTCTTTGTAGAGACTTGGATTAGGTGACCCAAAGATAATGTCATCTATATAAACTTAAACTAGCATCAAGTCATTCCCTGTTCCTTTGAGAAAAAGTGTATTGACAATCGAATCTCTCTTGTAACCATGTTGGACAAGATACTGTGGCAGTGTCTCATACGACTTTTTTGGAGCCTGACGCAACCCATAAAGAGCTTTATCAAGCTTGCAAACATAATTAGGATGATCTGGATCTGCAAAGACAGGTGGTTGCTTGACATACACTTACTCATCAATCACTCCATATAAAATTTCATACTTGGCATCAAGTTGGTAGACCTTAAAATCCTTCGATGCAGCAAAAGCCATGAATATCCTAATAGCTTGAAGTCTTGCCATAAGAGCAAAAAATCAGTGGAGTCAATCCCTTCTTCTTGAGTATACCCTTGAATAACTAGTCTAGCCTTGTTTTTGATGACGAGTCCTCTATCATCCATTTTGTTCCTAGAAACCCATTTGGTTCCAATATTAGTATTTCCATGAGGAAGAGGACATAGGTTCTAGACTTTCTTTCTTTTGAATTGAAGCAGTTCCTCCTGTATTGCTTCAACCCAACTTAAATCCTTTAAAGCCTTATTAACTTTTTTTGGCTCAATTTGGGACAAGAAGCAAGAGTGTAGACAAACATTTGTATTATGAGATTATCCTCTTGTTCTTACCCCAGTCTTAACATCTCCAATAATATTTGTGGTAGAATGGGACTTGTGGATTCTTAGTTGAGGAATCACAACAAGTTGGTTTGATACATCTAAATTAGTGAAATTCAGATATAGTGATTGAGCACCACATCAACACACTTATCAAGAGAAACTTGACCCAATGAGTGTGTGACATTATTGATGTTGTCTTTAGTGGAGAGGTTTTCAATATCATGAAACTCTTGGTCACTGTCGCCATCTCCATCACCTCCTACATTGGAAATCCATTCATTTGAATGTTGTGTCTGATAATTGGAATTGGTAGGCACTTCAGATGTGTCAGCTAATGAGTCTATCATGGTTATGTTGACTATATTTCCACTTGCAGGATTTTTTACCACTGGAGCTGAAGAAATTTTGTTAGTAGGTCTTCTTAGCTTAAATCTTGGGTTAGGATCTTTTGTTGATGAGTTACCTGTAGATCCTAAAACATCTTCACAAAATTTGTTAAAATAGTTGGTAACTAAATCCAGATCAAATAGCCAATCAAGACTAAAACCTTTCACCTAGAAGTGTGCTCATTGAAGGTCACATTGGCTGACTCCTCAACTACTCTAGTTCGGAGATTGTATACTCTATACGCCTTAGCTTGGGAACAGTATCAAATAAAATGTCTATCATCTGATTTCTCAGCAAACTTGGCTATATGATTTTTAGTATTCAAAATGGTGCAAGTATATCGAAATGACCTGAGGAAACCAATGAAAGGTCTTCTTTTGTGCCATAGCTCATAAGGAGTCTTACCATAAGTTTTAACAACTAAAACTCTATTTTACACATAACAGGTGGTGTTGACCGTCTCTACCCAGAAGGTGATGGGTAGTTTAGAGTTAGAAAGCATGGTTCTTGGAGCTTCAATAAGTGTCCTATTTCTCCTTTCAGCAATACCATTTTGTTGACGAGTTCTAAGAGCACTGTATTGCCTTGAAATGCCTTTTTCTTTACAAAATGAATCAAGGATATGGTTTTAAAATTTGGTTCCTTGATCACGTCTTATGATCTTGACCTTGTGATCAGATTGATTCTCGATCTTCAGAATGAAGGACATCAATATCTCAGGAGTCTCATCCTTAGTTCTAAGAAAGAAGACCCAAGTATATCTAGTGAAGTTATCTATGACCACAAGATAGTATGAAGTTCTTCTTAGACTCATTGCTCTTGTGGGGCCAAACAGATCCAAATGTAACAAGTGAAGGGGAGTATTGATAGAGTTGATTTCCTTTGGCTTATGAGACACTTTGTGTTGCTTTCCTTTCAAACATGTAACACATTGGTCATCATTTGTAAACTCGTTTTTTGGCATTCCAGTTACAAAATCATTCTTAATTAATTTATTCATATTTTTAAAGTTTACATGGCACATTCTTTTATGATAGAAGAAAGACTCATAAATAGTGACTTTAGACAGAAAGAAGGAAACTTCTCTAGAAGGCGATGTTTCTTGCAATAACATTTTGTACATGTTCCCTTTCCTGGGGCTCTGGGCAGAATATGCTTTTGAGTAATTATGACCTCGGGCTTGATAACAATGAACTCATGCTCAATCTAGAGCATGTTATGTTTCTAGTCATAAAACTAAGATACACTCACAAGATTGTACTCAAGCTCTTTGACAAAGTTTACCTTTTTTAATGCTGAGCTTACCATTTATGACCATGCCCCTACCAGTGATGTAACCACCTAATTCTCCTCCAAAAGCAACTGGTCCTCCATCTATTTTCTCAAAATCTTGAAGGAAAGATCCATTGTCTGTCACGTGCCTGGAACAACCACTATCAATGATCCATAGATTTCTCTTGGTCTTCAGCTGTTCCTGCATAGAAAGAGACGGTTAGTTACATTTGGAAACCCAAGCCTTGCTTGTCTTGGTTCATTAACCTTAACGGAAGATAAATCAACAGTTATGGATCCTATATGTAATCTTTGAGGATCTTGAGCTGTTTATGAAGAGTAAACTTCAGTCACTTGGCCTTCCTTCACCCTCCATACCATCTTTAAAATACTAGACTTGGCCTTTAATGCTTCGGTAGTTTTTACAACTTTGGAAGTTTTGCAGACTGAACCTTCGGAAGTTTTTGCATCCCCTGCAGCAGGCTTCGGTGCTTCTGAAGCATTCATTTCTTCCGAGACCAGATTTTCTTCTGAAGGCAATTTTCCACTTATCTTCCTTTCGTTCACTTTGGAGCTTCCGAAGGAAAGTGGCTTTCCTATTGAAGATATCCTTAGCAAAGTGAGAAGTACCGCCCAACATGATTCATTTAACTAGCATACTTCTGAGGGTCTTCTTCTAATAAGATGGTTGAGCTTGATCTCTTTCCTGATCCTTTTTCACCTTTGCAGAAGATGCAGCAAGCTTTTGAGGGATAGGCTTGTTCTTGCAGCTTGATGGTTCACATAGTGTAGCAGTGGTGCACTTTTGATCAACCTTCTTCTTTTAACAATGATGGTTTGAAATTGAACTAGTACTCCTGGTATTAGAATCCATAGTTAAGTTTTTAGTTTTCACCAACTCATACCCAGTAGATATAAAGACTTGTTTCTGCTTCAAGTTGAAGGTGGGTTTGATTTGCTAAGCTTTCTTTGAATTTCTCTTGGTAGTCCTGATCAAATTCTTCCTTGCAGACTTGGCCATCTTTGTTTTTTTCTTCTCTCTAAGAGAGTGGTGTCCCTTCTCAAAGTGAGCCTCTTCACTCACTTCAAACGTGTGCTTCACCACCTCCTCTTCAACATAATCTTCATCTTTCTCTTGAAATGGATCTTCAGGAGGTAGCTCATCTTCACTAGTTTCACACCCTGGTTGTCTAACAGATAGTAATGTGTATGGAGGAGCTATTTCAATGGATGCCAGTCCTTGCCTGTTTTGATAAGATACTTTAGCATGCAAAGATGAGGATATGATTTTCTTGAAGGTTCACTCTCTAAGAACACACATTTCTACCCTGGCTTTGCTGATCACAAGCTCAGCTTGGCATTCAGTTTACTTGGTTACGAGATCTTTGATTTGAGTCCTATAATTTGCGTGCTCATGCTTAAGAGTAGAAATTGTTTTCTCTAAATCTCCTATTTTTATTTTATAGTCATTTTCTTATCTTTTGAAATCAGCTTTTAAAATATTCAAGGACTCAATGTCAGATCTCACTTCCAAGTAATATGACCTATACTTGCTAACTTGTTTTCTCTAAATCTCCTATTTTTATTTTATAGTCATTTTCTTATCTTTTGAAATCAGCTTTTAAAATATTCAAGGACTCAATGTCAGATCTCACTTCCAAGTAATAGGACCTATACATGCTAACTTTAGCAATGCACTTAGGTGTACAGATATGTTCTATTACCTTGACTTCATCATGGTTAGCCATCAAGGCATGGTTAGGAGAAACATCTTCAACCTAGAAGCTCTAGTCAAAGCCAACTTCTTCAACAGCAGCAACAACCTGCTTCTTAGGATTCTCAGTCTTTGGAGCTACCTTAGTGTACTTTGGTCTAGATTGTGCTTGGCCACTATTTTTCCTTGGTTCCTTGCACTCTCTAGCAAAGTGTGCCATTTGGTTATAGTTGTAACACTTCACTTTGCTTTTATCAAGCCCAAACTTCTCACTTGATACATTACTAGGAATCTTCCTCCCAATCCTCTAGTAAAACTTCTTGGCTTTATGAGTGAGAAGAGCCATCTACTTCACAATATCCATATACTCCATGTCATCTAGATAAATGCAGTCTAAGTCTTCGAGGGTGAAGAGAAAGTTGCCTGAACTTTCATCAGAAGACATAAAGACTTGAAAAGAGCTTGTCTTGTGGAATGGGCTTCCTTGGATGTAGCTATCCCTTGGTGTCTCGAGGAAGGTGATGAAAGGGTCCTTGTGTGAGTTTTTAGGGTAGTTGAAAAGATAATTTTGAGGTTCTCTGCTATCCCTTTCAATCACATGGAGGGTAGAACTCTTGTCGGTACTAGATGAGCTGTGAAATTGATTTTCCATGTTCATCTCCATCTGGTAACCGCTCAGGATACTATACAGCTCAGTAAGGGTAAGAGTAGAGAGGTTTTAAGCTCTTTTAACGGCCACACAGTAGTGTGTACATTCTTTGGGAAGAGAGAACATGAACTTCCTCATAGTGTCACTATTCTCCAATTTAACACCCGTATCCAACAGAGTGTCCACAATCTCAACATATCTGAAGTATTGCTGAGTCATGGTTTCATATGTCTTGAAGGTGAAATTCTTAAACTGCTGCTATAAAGGTCTTTCTTATTTTTTTTTGCTTCATTAGACCCCTCATACATAAGCTTAAGTGCATCCCAAATCTGCTTTGTAGTTTTGCACTTCTTGAAGCCATCGTAGATAGAGTTAGTAAGAACAATTTGGAGAGCGGTCATGGCTTTTTGATCCACATCAATTCTATTCCAGTATTCATAAGTGTAATCAGCCACTTCCTTTGGAATATTTCACCAATAGTAATTGCTGAAGGTGTGCACGGGACATGAGGTCAAGAGACAACAAATCTTCACATCCTGCTGTCTTAAGACTTGACGAAACCTTCCATTCTTTGGCACCAATGTCAAAGTCATCGGGAGTGATCATTAGAGATTTGGTCATGGTGCCGGTTTCCATGTCAGCTTTGGAGAGAGTTGCCATTTGAGCTGATAAGTGTTTTTGTGAAACTGAAGAGATTTTAAGATGGTAAGATCTTAGAATCAAGAGCCTGAAAAGCTCTTATACCAATTGCAGGACCGGGTGGGGGGGATCAATGCAACAGTTTCACAATTTGTTGGAGAGAAAAACTGAAAAACAGTTATATGATCAAATAGGGAACCAACTGGATGAAACAAAGAACTAAGGTAAAGAACACAAGCAAGAACAAAGTAATTGGTTTTCAAGAATGTTGTATATTCCTCTTAAGTGTTTAACCAAAGTTACAAGGCTTAGTCCCTAATAACTGATACATGAGATACTTTATACTAAATCCTACGGCCGGCCATACTTTGAAAGCCAGCTGGAACACTAATCTAGACAACAAGATCAATGCTAAGGTCGGTAGGTCAGAACATAAATAATCATTATGGCCCAATTGCTTGTTAATGTCTTGTGGGTCAAATCCCAATAAGTTTTGTGGTTTAATGGCCCATTTATGGTTTGATAGGCCAAGGCCCATTAAAGTGTGTGTATGTGTATGTGTGGGCTTAAGCCCTATGTAGTAGGGCCTACTTCATGGGCTCCCATCTCTAGATCAAGTATAATGTTATTGTGTGGCCCATTTAATTTACTTACAAAAATTTTCGAGTCCAAAAATCAGTGTCGCCATAAATTAGGTTTTCCCGTAAGATATTTCAGAATTCTCTGGGCAGTAATCATGAGTAAGACCTTAGGAGCTGCTTAAAAATCTTACACACATGCATGAAGCTATTCCTGAAAAGAAATATAGATAGTGTCTCATACCATTTCTTGGGGCTATATGTAACCCATAAAGAGCTTTATTAAGTTTACACGCATGGTCTAGAAATTTTAGATCTCTTCAAAACCATGTGGTTGGCATACATATACTTCTTCATCAATTTCACCATATAGAAAAGCATTTTTCATTCATCTAAAAAGCTTTCAAATTCCTTAAGGCTGCAAAGACAAGAGAGATCCTTATCTTCAAATGAAGGTACTCATTCTCTAGTTGTTCCACCTCATGTTGAGGCATACATTTTTCAAGAAAATATTTTTGAAATCTTGCCCAACCTATGCCGTACAATTTAGACCTTCACCTAGTGGATAATATGGTCTTCCACGAGGTGTGAGCTTTGATCTTGAAAGATTAAATAGCAAACTTAATCCTATTTTCCTTTTTACAACCACTAATGCTCAATGTTGTATTCATCTCTTCGATCTATCTCAAGGCATCAATAGTAGTCTTATCCCTCAAAATATGCAAGGTTTACAGGCGATGTAGTTTTGGTATGTACACCCTTTGAATCCAATTCCTTTAACTTGTTCTTATTGGGCATGTCTACCACCTCGGAATCAGTAAAACCAAAGTCGTTATCTTAACCATCATTGTCGTTAGAAAACTAGGATGATTCTGATGATACCTTGGTCCTCGAGTTACTCTTGCCATTGCTACCAAACGGCTTATATTCTCCTTGCACTGTGTGACAACTATCATTTTATCAGGTCTTGATCATTATGCTTGTCTTTTCTAAATTCCTACAAATATGTATTATTAGAGATTAATTAAGTCAAACCAGGTCAATACAATAATATACACTACGAGATGAAGTTCAATGCGTATATTTATACTTCAAGATCAATGGTGATGGCGTAACGACAAACATACAATACCCGCTTCAATACAAGTAAATACATGAGCATACAAGTCATATTTAAAGAATTAAATATATAGTTGCCATCTAAAGTATTATATGATTCATTCATTTTGGAATACATTAGTTTTCGATTCAGACTTTAAAAGTATTCAATTTTTATGCATAAATAAATAAATAAATATATATATATATATATATATATATATATATGAACGATGTTATAGGCAATTCTTATTTCGTAAGTCATTGTTTTGCTTTTTAGTCTATTTTGTGCGATTGTGACGAAAATATATATATATATATATATATATATATATATATATATATATATGGGAAGGATCAAATGAGAACTCTCTTTTTTTGCAAGAACTCTAGGAACCAATGTGAGCCACTAGTTTTCAATGACAAAATGGTAAATAATATAAACATAATATAAAAAATTATAAAACAAAAATAAGATGAAAATGAAAAAAATAAATACACAAAAATATTTCTCTTGTTTCCCTCTTTCAGAAAAAAAAATAAAAAAAAAAACTCTTTCAGAAAAAAAAATAAAAAAAAAACTCGTTTTTTTTTTCCGAAATTCGTTTTACATATGTGTAAAACCAGATTTACGTATGTGTCAAACCGGATTTACACATATGTATAACAGGATTTACACATGTGTAAATGACAGGTAGGTGATTTTTTTTCAAAAAATATATCAATACGGTAAGCGTTGGAAAGATAAAAAAATACTGAATTTTATGGTGCAATTTTTTTGAAAAAATAATGTCGTGAAAAAAAGTTTTGAACGTTTAAAAAAAAGATGAAAATGGCATGTGAGTTGCATGTGACTTAATTGTGTGGCTGAGATTGGTTCCTAAAGTTCTCACAAAATAAGGTGGTTCTCAAGATAACCTTACCCTATATATATATATATATATATATATATATATATATATATATATATATGTATAGGGGAGGGATCAAATGAAAACCATAATTTTAATAAAATACCAAGAAAACTAATCTCCACCAATCGAATAATTTCTTTTTATTATAAATATTATTTTATTAAAAGGGTGTTTTAGTAAATTTATTCTCCAATTAATTTTGGTAACTATCCATAACTATTTTAAATCCCTTATTCATCTCCTAATTTTTTAACTATCCATAACTATTTTAAATCCCTTATTCATCTACTAATTTTTGGTTTTTGTGAACTACAATAAATCAAATAATTTGATATAACAATTTATTCAAATTAATGATTTCTTCAACCATAAACACATCTCCATTGCTCCAAAGATTTACTGATCGTAGATCTATAATTAACATTAAAAATAGAAAACGACGATGAAGAGTAAGTCAAGCATAAACGAGGTAAGATTCAAAGAAATCAGTTCAAATTCATTGTTTTCTTTACGCAACCGAACAAAGCAAAGTATATTTATCTGGAACAAAGCAATTTCTTTAGCAGATGCGACCACAATAAAAATACGATCGCAATAAGGTAAAGAAACAAGATGAAAATCACGATTAGATTACCAAGAACATAGCAGCATGGGAAATTAAATCATAAAGATGATAATGAAAGGAAGATCACAAAGGCCTGTCATATAAATTAGGTTACATATATGTATTATGGGTTGCATACATGTTCTTACTAATTTGTTTCAATAAGCATGCCCACACAACACAAAAGTTATGTATATGTAACATGGGTCACGTATACGTAAGCCTATTTTGTCTCTAACAGTCTTCTACTTACGTATACGTACCGTAGCTACTATTCTTCTTTACTTAAAAATCAACACAGAAAGTTTTTTTATTTAACATGTATGGCTACAATTTGTTCTTATTTAAGGTTTTATAAGTTTTTCTATTAAATAATGGTTATTAACTTTGGTGATGATCAAATAATGCTCTTTTAAGTTTTTTTCTTAAAGTTTTTTAAGGTTTTTTTTCTTTAACGTATATGTAACCCTCTTTTGTCTTTGATAGTATTCTGCTGACATATGCATACCACAGCTACTTTATGTTCTTTTTAACTTTTGGTGAAGAATATGAAGAATCCGATGAAAAAGAAAATTTAGCGTAACAACACCATGTAACACTTTATGTTACATATGTATCTTGAGTAACATATATGAAATAGTTAGTGTTACATGTATGTAACACCGTTTCTTCTCTTATTTTTATAGTAACAACATTTGGACTCATAGTGTTACGTATATGTAACCGACTGAGAGCTTCTTGCTTGATATTCTTCTATTTTATTATACCAATAAATTTGAATAGTCTTTTTTTTGTTTTTAATTAATGTATTATTTATTATTTATTTGTTTATAATACGTGAGACATGTGAGAGAATTCAAAACTAGAGAGAGAAAAACCAAGAAATTAGGAAATTTATTATTTAATATTAGAAGTTATGAAAGTCAAACTTTATAAAGTGTCCATTTTACCCCTAAACATAATAAATAAATCTTTAAATATTAATTAGGTAATTAATTTTTTTTAATAAATCTCAACCATAGATCAAAAAAATTAAAGGGTATGATATGGTTTTTTTGGTTTTCTTTTAAAATATGGTTTTCTCTTGAACCCTCCCCTATATATATATATATATGTGTGTGTGTGTGTGTATATATATATATATATATTTGTATCTAAAACCTCCTAAACTTTTATAAAACACATGAAGACATATGTTAGTATGTTTTTATTAAAACTATATATTTATTTTTTTATCATCTACAAATTCCTTCATGACCTACATACTTTCAAGATACTATACATCTACTCATCACCACCTTGTCACTTACTTATTGTTTCTCCGGTGATGGTCAATTACCATCACCTCACCATCTTATCGTTTTGAAATTTTCACATGGCAAATCTTGACACCATCATTAGTCTTGACTATACATGTGGTGAAACTCATGTCTTTTACACTATAAATTGAAGCCTTAGGTCATGAAGTACACTCGCATCAACACAAAACATTCTTCTATCCCTCTCATTATTGGCTTTGGCATCCCCAGAACCAAACCCACACATACACTCTCAAACACCTGAAGTTTCAAGGCATTTGTGTAAGAACATTCAAGTTTCATCCTTATTTCCATTTTGGTAAGCCACTATTTTGGATTTCATGCTTAATACATACATATTTACACCATCATAGTTTATATTACATGCATTATACCTCTTTATTGTAACACATTCCACGCAAACAATGCAAATATATACATATATACACATACTTACTAACACATAAAATAACACTTGTATGAAGGATTTATTCTTAATCCTTTATACGTTTTATGTTTCGTATTAAAGGATTTTTTCTTGTGAAGCTTTATGATCATAGTGTGACACACATAACAATGTTCAAGGTGGTGTCACATGAGACAAGAAAACATACGAACTGTTGTCGTCAACATGTAAAACATGACAAGTGTTAACAACAATATATGAATTGTTATAACTTTATGTGACATCATGCATCATATATGGATGATTTTGCCTCCTATCTAAAATAATACACATACATTAGTATATTAATGTTCATATATATGTTTATGTCTTTATTGATAACTAAAAACTAGAATCAATTGTAAGACCTCTCAATATATATATATATATATATATATATATATATATATATCTTTAAAATTGTGTACATGGAAATGTACATGATCTCATGGACACATATTTGTATTATATGCTTAAAGGTTTTCACTATGTGGGTTGTTAAAGACCCATAACATAGAAGATATATTTACACTTGTTCTCTAAACTTTCTAAACATACCAAACACACCTTTGACTTGGTCTAGTATGTATCTAGAATCGTTGCACCCGATATATAGTTATATGGCAAGCAAAAGGTTTCAACTAAGGAAAGATAGGGTACTTAAGTGATGAAAATCTACCAACTCTTTCCTGTGAATTCTTTTATTGGATGTATGTAAAACCCGGACCCTCATACCACCAATATTGTCCGCTTTGCCCACGAATAGCTCACGGATTTGCTTTTGGTTGCCTGGTTGAAAACTTCTCAAGGAGGTCACCCATCCCTGGATCGCTACCACCTGAGCACTCTTAACTGTGGAGTTCTCCTCTCATCCACAGCTAATACGCCCAAAACGCGTTGGTGATATTAGAGACTAAACATTACTTATGAACCAGTAATCTCTCCTGTACATAGCCGATATGACAATTTAAGATATATGTAGGGTGTCACAATTTACTACTCTAGAAAATACATCTCAAGAATACGACAACTACTCTGGAAATTTTTATAATAGCAACCCCTGAAATATCCAAAAACACAATAAACTAACTAAATAAACTTACTTAGGACAATCCATTTTCCAACTTATTACAAGTTGTAAGATCAACCCACCTACTTTACAATGTGAGTTCATATCCCTTTTTTCTGTTGTATTTGGGTCAAAACTAGTCTTTTGCAAACGCAATGACAAACTTTCTAATAATGGTAAAACTAAAGTAATTATATATGTCGTTATATACTATGACACTTTTTACGATAAAGTCCCTTTATTTTTCAAAACTCTACATAACCATTAACTTCGGGGAAGCCACAATAGTAGATAGATAGATCTATTGGCCTTACATGCCCCTTCGGTACTCAGGTTGATGCTTGTCAATCAATACTAAGCATCCTTTGATTCAACGTATCCTTTTTTACTTGGAAGGCGCTGGATGTTCAGAAACTGCATACTAGACAAACATACTATTAGTCTGACATCTTGTTTTAGGGTGTAAGATGGGAGGGCATTTGATTACTAGAGTTGGTTGGGGATTCATGTATAATAGTTTAATTACTTGTATTTGGAAAATTATTTGTTGGTTTGTAAATGGTTATGTACTATATGTATACATCAAAACCTATGTTCTCATCAGCTTTTTTAGTTGGCATATTTTAACATGTTTTCAGGTAGTGGAAACTATATTCGTTGCTTTGCTTACGCTTATTTAGTTGAACCTAGTTAGATTTGAATAAATTAAAGACTTATTTGCTTATTTGGTTTATTTGTTGCTAGAATTGGATATAATCAATTATTCAATTTTATTAAGTAATTTCATTTAATACTCTTTATTCTTGTGTTATGATTCAATTTCATCGTACCCTTGGTGTTCCCATTTTAGCTAGGGGTGTGATAGAAATTCAGCTGAGGGCCAAGCAATGAGAAGCATTCAAAGGGCTTAAGCAAAGGCTAAGTAATGAGCCCAATCTCGCTCTACAAGAGGGAAATGATGATTTTGTGATTTATAATGATATTTTAATAAATGGATTATGCAGGACCGGTGAAGGAGGTCAATGCAATCAGTTTCACAATGAGGAGAGACTTAGAACACTTAAGGGATCAAATAGGGAACTGGAACCTTTTGGTGATACTAAGAAACACAAGCAAGTAAAGATGAGACAGAACTAAGAACAACAGACAGAATGGTTTTCAAGGAAAAAGTATATTGCTCTCAAGTTCTTTTACAAGTGTTACAAAGCATGGAAATAAAATACAAGGACCTGAGATACGTTATACTACATCCTACAGCTGGCCATACTTTGAAGGCTAGCTGGAAGCACTAATCTAGACAACAAGATCAATGTAAAGTCAAAGGGCAGATTGCCTTTTGACTAGTGACTATGACATGCCATAGCTCACATCCTAATGTAATACAAAAAGGATAAAAGTACATAAAGTAAAAAGTTACAGACTCAAGATCATAATCTACAGCTTCCTAAAGCATGGACCTTTTCACCAACTTGTATAAGTTGGTGAGTCTGCAGAGTGGCAGCGGAAAGTTGGTCAGCTTTTCTAACAAAGTTGATCAGAGAAAGCATGTCTTCTCTGTCTTCGGAAGAAATCAGTCTTCTATCTTTGAGGCTTCGTAAGACTTTCTCTTCTAAGCTTCGAAAGACTTTATCTTTGGCTTCGAAAGATTTGGTCTTTGGCTTCGGAAGATTTTACACTTAGAGAGATTTCTTTGAAGTGTGTAAAACTTCCGAAGTAACTTCTACCATGCACAAAGTGCATGCATGCAGGAAGCACCTTGACTGTTTTGGGTGCATCAGCCTCTTTCATATACCTTACAAACTCCCCCTAGGCTGATGGTTGCTTTGTACTTCCTTTTCTTCCTTTTATCCCTTCTGATGGCCATCCTTTTCCTCACTCTATACGTCAACTGAGGAGTGTGGTCTGCAGCACCAATTGGGCTTTCTGTATTCTCCTCAATTGGGTCCTTATCCCCCATAGGTTCAGAACCCTACTGTGGGTTAGAAGATGAAGTTGGCTTGGGTGTAGCTTCAGGTTTAGGTTGTGTTGTCTCTTCAACATTCACCTCAATTTCAGGTGCAGCTGAACTTGGTGGAGAATGCAAGCCAACAAGCTGACCTTCCTTAATCTTCTGCTTGATTCTCCTGATGTGCTCATCCATTGTGGATAGAGACATAGGACTAATTATCCTTCCAAAGAACCCGTACAGCTTCAAGAAGCTCACCATCTTTAGTCTGTCAGCAGACTTCATTTCTTGTGCTCTGATGGTGGCTCTTGTTTTAGCAGCCTCCTCTCTCATCTTTCTCTTAACAGCTTTTCTTTGAGTTTGAGCCTCTTCATCAAGCTGTTTAAGGTACTCAAAGTCAATATATTCATATGAGAGAGGGTTGAGAGCTGCTGCCTGATAGAAACCTGTGGCACTCACATAGGCTATCATCTTTTGTCTTTCTTGTTCTTTGCCTATCTTAGTTTGTTGCTCTTCAACTGCCACAGAATCCTTCTCAGGACTTTCTTGAACCGGAGAGAGGACAGGGGCTTTCTGTTGTTTCTTTCTTCTTTTTTCTTCTTTGATTTTGAGGAGCAGTTCTACTACCTCAGCCTCCTTCCTCTCTTTATACAGCTCTCTGTCTGCCAGTTCATCCAATTTTGTCAAAGGGGGAGAGATGATTTCATCTATATTGTAATTCCTAAGTCTTAGATAGTTCAATCTGGCTGCTCTTAACTTATCATTATGAGTATCAGGCCTATGAGCAGCCCTGATTGGAGCTTGCATGAAACTTGGGACTTCTCTAGATTTCTCTTCCCTGGCCTTCCTCTTCCTTTCTCTCTTCTTCTCTTCAATCTCCTCAGGAGTCATTTTCCTTTTCATTTTGTCAATTGTTGGCCTATATGACTCATGGTGGAGAGAGCTTTGGCCTTTTGATGGTTGTAATGAGCTTGTGCTCCGGCCAGAGAGAGGTTGTGATACACCTTCACCTGCAGGTGTGTCAGTGAGGGTACTGGGTGTTGACCAACAGTTTTCCCTACTAGCTTCTGTCTATATAGTTGAGCTCTTTGTCTGAATTCCATCAGCACCCACTCTTGAATTACCTCAGCTAACCTGCCAGCCTGTCTGTTTTGGCTTGGATTGATTAAGGGCAGGTTAACTAAGTTCATACCATCATGGAAACTCAGGGTCTGAAAGTTGAAGAGCTCCTGCTGCCCTTAAGATCTTGATAGAACCAATGCCATTCTTGAGCTGTCATACCACCATCCCATTATTGGATTTTCAGCTAGGTGGGATGGGGCTGGCATGGTCATTAGAATTCCCTCCTCAAACAGTTATTGAATTATGGCCTCCATATCAGTGTGAGCCTAAGGAAGTTGTTGACTCTGAACAACTGCAAGTGAGGGTGGTGAGTCCTCATGGTCCATACTCATGACAGAACTCCCAGGTTCTGTGGTTGTAGAGACTTTCTCCCCTTTTTTGGTAGCATCACCCACTTGCATAGGTGAACTGGAGGTCAAGTCCACTACTTCCACAGGTTCTTGTGGACCTGGTTGAGTTTGTCTTGATGGTCTCTCAGCTAGCTTGCCCTTGAGATTGGTGATCTCAAGTTGCTGATCATTGACCCTCTGCTATAAGGTAGTCACTTGAGATTCCAAGTGACTGACCTTGGAGATTAAATAAGTGCATAGTTTTTCAAGTTTGTGCACCTTTAGTTTCAGACTCCCCTCATCTTCAGATGAAGAATCATGGGGGATGAGAGAATTGGACTGATGTCCTCTTCCTCATCACCAGCATAGTATTCTTGGCTGCTAGATTTCCTCTGCTCACTGACAACTTCAGGTGAAGTGTCAATGGGCTGAGTTGCCATGGTTGAGGTCTGAATGATGTAATTACTAGCAATAGTGAGAGCCTCTTCCATATGGATCTCCTGAATTTGTTCAGGGAGATCCACCTCAGTATGGGGTGGAAGATGTGGGCTAGACATGGGAGTGGCAGGAGCACTCATCTATCCTTGAGCAAGGGTGGAGAAGAAAGACTCATGGTACTCACTGAATCCCATGTCTTCATCATCATAGAATTCAAGGTAAGGGATTGGTTGGTTGAGATCAAGAGGCTAGGGATGGTAACTGTCCCCTGAAGATTGTTCACTAGAGTTTTGAGACTCTGAGTGAAGGCTTAAGGCAGTTGGGGTTATGAGCTCATCATGCTGAGCATGAGGAACCTTAGCACTGATAATATGAGAGATGGGAGTGGTTTGCTCCTCAAGGGAAGTAAGAGATCCAGTGTCCACTTCCTCTTGCATGGGTGACAATATAGGGGCCTGCTCAGACTGAATAGCTTCAGCAGGGGTTCGTTTGTGTTTTCTTGAGTAGGTGATGGTTATTCTAGGTTGAGATGGTGGTTGGGAGACAGCAGGTGTGGGTTCAACACGAGCTGGTGCTGTAAAGCTTTGGATTAGTTGACCCAAAGATAATGTCATCAACATTTGAACCAGCATTAAGTCATTTCCTGTTCCCTTGATGAAGAGAGTTCCATCTATAGTACCCCTTCTGTAACCATGTTGACATAGGTACTGAGATAGAGTCTCATACCACTTCCTTGGAGCTTGGTGTAGCCCATAAAGAGCTTTATCAAGCTTGCAGACATAATCATGATGATCTGGGTCTACAAAACTAGGTGGTTGTTTGACATACATCTCTTCATCAATCACCCCATATAAGAAAGCACACTTGACATCAAGTTGGTATACCTTGAAATTCTTGGATGCAGCAAAAGCTAGGAATATCCTAACAGCTTCAAGTCTTGCTATTGGAGGAAAGACATCAGTGTAATCAATCCCTTCCTCTTGAGTATACCCTTGAACAACTAGTCTTACCTTGTTTTTGATGACAATTCCTCTATCATCTTTTTTGTTCCTGAACACCCACTTGGTTCCTATGGTAGTCTTCCCTGAAGGAAGAGGACATAAGTTCCAAACCTTTTGCCTTTTGAATTGAAGCAGCTCCTCCTGCATAGCTTCAACCCAACTCCATCCCTTAGAGCCTCCTCAACTTTCTTTGGCTATACTTAGGATAGGAAACAAGAGTAGAGACAAACATTTTTGTCATGGGTTTGTCCTCTTATTCTTACCCCCTTGTCAACTTCACCAATGATGTTTATGGTGGGGTGAGACTTATGGATCCTGAGTTGAGGGATCATAGCAAGTTGGTTGGAGAGATCTAAATTTGAAAAATTTTGATCCGGCAGAGTAGATTCTCCCACCACATCAGCACACTTATCAAGAGAGACTTGATCCAATGAGTGTGTAACATCATTGATGTTGTCTTCCATGGAATGATTGTCAGCATCAAGGAATTCTTGATCACTGTCACCATTACCACTTCCTTCTAAATTTGAAGCTCATTCCCTTAGGTTTTGTGCTTATAAGCTGGAATTTGATGGCACTTCAGATGTATCAGCTAGATTTGTCATAGTTGTGCTGATAGGAGCTCCATCTGTAGAATTTGTTACCACTGGAGCTGAAGTAGATTGATTTAAAGGTCTTCTCAGCTCAAATCTTGGGTCAGGATCTTCTGTTGATAGGTTACCTGTAGATCCTGAAACATTCTCACAAGACTTGTTAAAATAGTTGGTAACTAAATCAAGATCAAACAGCCAATCTGGACCAGAACCTCTCCCACAAGGAGTGTGTTCATTGAAAGTCACATTGGCTGACTCATCAACTATTCTAGTTCTGAGATTGTATACTGTATAAGCCTTGGCTTGAGAAGAGTATCCAATAAAGTGTCCATCATCTGATTTCTCCTCAAATTTGGCTATCTAATCTTTGGTATTCAAGATTATGCAAGGACATTCAAATGATCTGAGGAAACCAATAAAAGGTCTCCTTTTGTGCCATAGTTTATAAGGAGTCTTACCATGAGTTTTAACTACTAAAACTTTGTTCTGCACATAGCAAGCAGTGTTCACTGCTTCTGCCCAGAAGGTGATAGGGAGTTTAGAGTCAGACAACATGGTTCTTGTAGCTTCAATTAGTGTCCTGTTTCTTCTCTTAGCAACACCATTTTGCTGAGTAGTCCTGGTAGCACTATATTGTCTTGTAATACCCTTTTCATCACAGAATGTATCAAGGATTTGGTTCTTAAATTCAGTTCCTTGCTCACATCTTATGGTCTTGACCTTGTGATCAGATTGATTCTCAATCTTCAGAATGAAATTCTTTAAGATTTCAGGAGTCTCATCCTTAGTTCTAAGGAAAAAGACCCAAGTAAATCTAGTAAAATCATCTGTGATCACTAAACAGTATCAGGTCCTTCCTAGACTCATTACACTGGTGGGGCCAAAAAGATCCGTATGTAACAAGTGTAGGGGAGTAGTGATGGAGTTTCTTTCTTTTGGCTTGTCAGATACCTTATGTTGCTTCCCTTTCAAGCATGCAATACAATGATCATCACTTGTAAACTCTTTCTTTGGCATTCTAGTTACCAAATCATTCTTAATTAATTTATTCATGTTTTTAAAGTTTACATGGCACATTCTTTTATGCTAGAGAAAAGACTCATCACTATTTGCTTTAGACAGAAAGCAAGACACTTCTCCTGATGGGGAAGTTTCCTACAAATCCATCTTGTACATGTTCCCTTTCCTGGGGGCTCTGAGCAGTATATGCTCCTGAGAAATGACCACCCCGGGCTTGAGAACAATGCACTCATACTTACTAAAGAGCATATTATGTCTTGATCATAAAATTGGGATACACTCAGTAGATTGTATCCAAGCTCCTTGACAAAGTTTACCTTCTCAATGCAGAGCTTACCATTTGTGACCATGCCCCTTCTAGTAATGTAACCTCCTGCATCTCCTCCAAAAGCAACAAGCCCTCAATCAATTTTCTCAAAATTTTGGAGTAGAGAGCCATTGCCTGTCATGTGCCTGGAACAACCACTGTCAATGATCCATACATTACTGTTGGTCTTTAGCTGTTCCTGTACAAAAAAAAGATGATTAGTTACATTTCGAAACCCAAGCCTTGCTGGTCTTGGGCTCATTAATATCAACAGAAGACAATACAACAGTAATTGATCCTATGTTCAAGCTTTGAGGATCAGCAGCTGTTGTTGATGAACAACTTTTAGTCACATGGTCTTTCTTTGTCTTCCACACCACCTTTGGAAGCTTAGACTACACTTCAGAAGTTTTGACAACTTCGGATGTTTTGGAGATTGGACCGTCGGAAGATCTTGCTTTCACTGCAGTAAGCTTCAGTACTTCAGAAGCATTCCTTTCTTCCGAGACCAATTTTTCTTCCGAAGGCAAGTTTTTACTTGTCTTCTTCTTCACTTTGGAGCTTCCAAGAAGAAAAGCTTTTCCCTCAGAAGCTGGCTTCTTCTTGATCTTCTCAGAAGTTTTCTTCTTGATCATGTGGACAATGCCCTTAGGATTATAAATGCAATCCTTAGCCAGATGAGAAGTACTGCCACACATGACACAATCCATCTGCATTCTTCTAGAAGTCTTCCTTTGAGAGCAAGACTGATCTTGATCACTTTCCATTTCCATCTTCTTCTTCACAAATGAAGTAGCAAGCCTTTTAGGGAGTGACTTGCCGTTGGATATGGATGGTTCAGGCTATGCAGTAGTGGTACACAACAAATCAGCCTTCTTCTTGTTGTTGGGATGAGTTTGACAAGAACTAGAACCCTTGGTACTATGATTCATGGTTGAGTCTATAGTTTTTACCACTTCAAATCTTGCAGAGATGAACACTTGTCTCTACTTAGAGTTGAAAGTGGCCTTGATCTCTTGAGCTTTCTTGGACTTTCTCTTGGCTCTTCTGATCAAGTTCTTTCTCTTGGACTTTGTCAACCCAACTGGATTTCTCTCCTCAGGAGAATAGTGACCCTTCTTAGGATGATCTTCTTCACTCTTCTCAGATCCATCCTTCATTATCTCCTCTTCATCCTTTTCACTCATGGGGTCTATAAGGGGAAGCTCATCTTCACAAGTTTCACACCTTGGAGATCTTACAGATAGTAAGGAGTGTGGAGGAGCTATCTCAGTAGATCCCAGTCCCTGGTAACAAACTTTGGCATGCAGAGATGAGGATATCATGTTCTTGAAGGTCTCTTCTTCAAGAACACATTTTTCTGCCCTGGCTTTGCTGATCACAAGCACAGCCTGGCATTCAATTAACTTACTAATGAGATCTTTGATCTAAGTCCTGTAGTTGGTGTGTTCATGTTTAAGAGTGGAAATGGTTTTCTCTAAATCTTCTATTTTAGTTTATATTCATTTTCAGCTCTTTTGAAATCAGATTTTAAGATATTTAAAGACTCAAGATCAGATCTCATCTCTAAGTTATAGGACCTGCATCTATTTACTTTAGCAATATATTCAGGAGTACAAAGATGTTCCAATACCTTGGCTTCATCGTGATCTGCCATCAGTGCTTGGTTTGGAGATGCATCTTCCACCTGAAAGCTCCAGTCAAAACCTCTTTCATCAACAGCAACTGCAGCTTGCTGCTTTGGCTTCTTATTCTAGGTGGCTCCTTCAGTGTAGTTTGGTCTGGTTTGTGCTTGGCCACCATTTTTTCTAGGTGCCTTGCACTCCCTAGCAAAGTGTCCCATTTGGTTACAGTTGAAACACTTCACTTTACTTTTGTCCAGTCCAAACTTTCCACTGGCTGCATTGCTAGGAAACTTCCTCCCTGTTCTCTTGTAGAACTTTTTGGCTCTTTGAGTGAGAAGAGCCATTTGCTAGACTATCTCCATATACTCCAGATGGTCTTCAAGGGTGAAAAGAAAGTTGCCTGAACTCTCATCAGCAGACACAATTCATCAGCAGACACAAAGGAATGAGAAGAGCTTGTCTCTTGGAATGGACTTCTTTGGATGTAGCTCTCTTTTGGTGTCTTAGGGAAGGTGATGAGAGGACCCTTTTGTGAGTTGTCAGGGTAGCAGATGAGATGATGCTGTGGTTCTCTACAATCCCTTTCAACCACATGGAGGGCTGAACTCTGCTGATTGCTGGAGTTACCAGATGGATTTTGCATGTTCATCTCCATCTGGTAGCCATTGAGGATACCATACAACTCTGTAAGAGTAAGAGTCTTGAGGTTCTCAATCCTCTTGATAACAACACAGTAATGGGTACACTATCTAGGAGGAGAGGACATGAACTTCCTCACAATGTCCCTTTTCTCAAGAGTTACTCCAACATCCATTAAAGTGTCCACAATCTCAACATACCTGAAGTATTCTTGAGTCATGGTTTCACCTGTCTTGTAGGTGAAATTCTCAAACTACTGCTTCAAGAGGTCCTTTTTGTTCTCTTTTGCTTCACAGGACCCCTCACACATGAGCTTTAGTGCATCCCATAGCTGCTTGACAGTTTTGCACTTCTTGAAGCCCCTATAAATGGAGTTTGGAAGAGCAGTTTGGAGGGCAGTCATGGCTTTCTAATCGATATCAATCTTCTTCCTATCTTCTTCAGAAAAGTTAGCCATCTCTTTTGGAATCATGCCACCTCTAGCAGCAGCTGAAGAGGTGCATGGAATGTAAGGTCCGGAGACAACAGATTCCTACATCCTAGAGTCTTGTGACTTGATGAAGCCTTCCATTCTTTGACACCAAGTATCAAAGTCTTTAGGAGTGATCAGTGGGGACTTTGTCATAGTGCCAGTTTCCATATCAGCCTTTGAGAGAGCTGCCATTTGAGTTGTTAAGTGTTTTGTGAAAACTAAGAGATCTAAGATGGTTAGATCTTACAATCAAGAGCCTGGAATGCTCTGATACCAATTGTAGGACCGGTGAAGGTGTTTAATGCAATCACTTTCAAAATGAGGAGAGACTTAGAACACTTAACAGATCAAAACACTTAACAGATCAAATAGGGAACTGGAACCTTTTGGTGACACTAAGAAACACAAGCAAGTACAGACGAGACAGAACCAAAAACGGCAGACATAATGGTTTTCAAGGATAAAGTATATTGCCTTCAAGTTCTTTTACAAGTATTACAAAGCATGGAAATAAAATACAAGCACCTGAGATACTTTATAGTATATCCTACAGCCAGCCCTACTTTGAAGGCTAGCTGGAAGCACTAATCTAGACAACAAGATCAATGTAAAGTCAAAAGGCAGATTGCCTTTTGACTAGTGACTATGACATGCCATAGCTCACATCCTAATGTAATACAAAAAGGATAAAAGTACATAAAGTAAAAAGTTACAGACTCAAGACCATAATCTACAGCTTTCTAAAGCATGGACCTTTTCACCAACTTGTATAAGTTGGTGAGTCTGCAGAGTGGCAGCGGAAAGTTAGTCAGCTTTTCTGAAAAGTTAATCAGATAAAGCATGTCTTTTCTGTCTTCGGAAGAAATCAGTCTTCTATCTTTGAGCCTTCGGAAGACTTTGTCTTCTAAGCTTCGAAAGACTTTGTCTTCTAAGCTTCGGAAGACTTCATCTTTGGCTTCGGAAGATTTGGTCTTTGGCTTTGGAAGATTTTACCATTAGAGAGATTTCTTTGCAGTGTGTAAAACTTCTGAAGTAACTTCTACCATGCACAAAGTGCATGCATGCAGGAAGCACCTTGACTGTTTTGGGTGCATCAGCCTCTTTCATATATGTTACAGATTAGGATGTGTGTTGATGCAAACAAACCACGTGATTGCATTCGAATCAAGACAACTAAAGAATCACGAGGAAATTATGCTTCACACAACCGAGAATTGGGTGTTGTTGTGTTTGCATTGAATATCTGGCTACTTTATCGTGTATTTGGATCATAAGAGCCTTAAGCACATATTCGAGCAAAAGGACCTCAATATACAACATAGGCGATGGATGGAAGTGTTAATTAATTATGACTTTGAGCTTTAGTATCACTGGGCAAAGCAAACGTAGTTGTTGATGCCTTAAGACGAAAGGAACAGATAAAGCCAAATCGTGTACATGCTATGCATATAGACCTCTAACAGAGCTTAATGGATGAACTGAAGAAAGCCCAAATAGAAGCCCTATTGGAGGAAAACGTAGGGAAAGAGGAAATGATTGGAAAGGTGAAACAATTGACTACAAGAAGTGATGGATTCATTTGTATGGGCAGTCAGGTTAGGGTACCTAATTTTGGAAACTTAAGAAGGTTGAGGCACACAAATCTAAGTATTTGATGCATCCTAGAGCTAGCAAGATGTATTATATGATAAGAATTTTTAATGGTGGAGAGGAATGAAAAAGAACATTACAGCCTATGTGGAAAAATGTATGACTTGCTTGCAAGTGAAGGCCAAATATTAGAAACTTTTATGGATGCTATAGCCTTTGTATATTCCCATATGGAAATGGGAAAAAAACTCATGATGGATTTCGTAGTTAGGTTTCCAAGGATACGAAAGAGCAAAGATGCAATATGGGTTATCCTAGATAGGTTGACGAAGTCTGCGCACTTTATATATATTAAGAAAACATATGAAATGGAAAAACTAGCCCGGTTAGACATTGATGAAATAGTGTCCATGCATGGAATCCCAATGTGGATTGTATTAGATCGTTATGCTAGGTTCACATCTCGCTTTTAGTAATCCTTTTAGAGTGCAATGGGGACTAGATTGGAGATAAGTATTGCTTATCATCCTAGACAGACGGTTAGAGTGAGAGAACCATACAAACCTTATAGGACATGCTACGGGCATGTGTAATTGAAATCGGTGGTAGCTGTGATGATTACCTCTCAGTGAAAGAGTTCTCATATTTTGAAAGGTTTTGAGGGACTTTGTGTCTTGGTTTGATTATGGGTCTCTTGGTTGCAATCATAGTCAACGTACCTAGCTAGTCCAAGACGATTTAGGGGTTAATTTCAGGATAATCAGATCATTTTTAAAATGAAAACTTTATTAAACCTGTGAACTCACCAACTTTTTGCTGATAAACTTTTGGGTATGTTTTTTAGGTGATTAGGCATGCATGAGAATGAAAAGGGTTTTAACGGCAAACTTATCAAGTTTGGATACCACTTTCGGGACCCAATTTTCTGCTGCTGTTTAAAAATTTTACATTAATGTTTAAAAACAATGTTATGTTATTACTAATTAAGTATTCATGTTAAGACTTTTGTTTGGATCAGTGTAATAACATTTTCTTTTATGATAATATTTAATTATGGTATCCATGATTTGTTTGCTTAATAATTGTTGGAAATAATCCAACTTCTGTTATCTCGGTCACACGCGTGCCTTTCCGGGGCACCTCTCGGGGTGTGACAGAAGTTGTTATCAGAGCCAATGGTTATAGCGAACTAGAAAATGTTTTTCAAAAAACTAGACTATAACCAAAAATGTTTTTAAGTTAAAACCTTTTCATTCCTAAGTGTTTCTTCTCATGCATGCATTAAATTAATGATGTTTTTGTTTATGTCTTCATTAAAATTAATTAAGTATAGATGACTGTAGTTTGAAAATTTATTACGGATATTCTCCTGTTGCACATGTCTTCTCTGACTCCTTTCATTTTGATCCATGACTCCGATAGTGATTACGAGGATCCTATGTTTTCTCTTCCCCCTATCACACCCATGGAGATTTATCATTACCTGTTTGCACCAAGATGGTAGCCGACTTCTGAGTATGGGAAATGCTGGATTTGGGAATCTGATGAGGAGAGTCCTCCTTTTGTTGGGGACCTAGTCAGGTAGCACCGGCGAGTGATGAGCTTGTTCCAAACATTCGTGATAATGTACCTTAGGTTCGCTTTGTTTACTCGAGGAAGAAGAAGAGGGTGCCAAAGATAGCTACCGATGATACTACCAATGAGATACCAGAGGAGACTGAGCCTTAGAGGGCTAGAGTGCAGGACGGGCAATAGGATTGGTTGACTGGATGATTGCAGGAGTGGGCTGATGAGGGTGGTGTACCCTTAACGTTTGAGGTTGGTGAGTCGTCCTCAGCTCGTCGAGTCCTACCAATAATCGATGAGCCTGTACATCACACCTTAGCTACTTTGGCGACTAGATGCATTCACTACGAACACCAGATTTCATCCTTACAGGGTAAGGCAGGAGTGACTAGCGAGATGTTGCAAGCTATGGATGGAAGGATGATGACATTTGAGGAAGATAAGGTGATTGAGAACGACATCCTAAACTAGCTACATTTAAGGATTTGTGATTTGGAGACGGGACTGGCAGAGGCGAAGAAGAAGTTGGAGGTCGCGGAACTGAAGGTGGAGGCGGCAGAGGCTGGATTGGTAGTAGCGCAATAGCAAGTGAGAGTCCTCGAGGAGCGTGTAGAGGTATCATTAGGGTTGGCGACGGTTTGCACGATGATGGCTTCTACGGTGGTGCATGCCGATGTGATGGCACAATTCTCTCGTTAGATTTGTAGGGTCTTTAGATATGTTAGTACTTGGGATATTGAAACAACTAATTTTGTAATGATGTGAATGCTACTATAAACAACTCTTTTGTGTTGTTTCTAAAATCATGTATTTTCTACTGATTATCTTTCACTCATTAAACCGTTATCATAACTTTAGTGAATGTTGTATCAAAATGTTATGATTATATATCCATTATTATTATGCATTTTGATATTATTTCATGTATGTCGTTTATTCTATTTTGTTTCATCCATAACAGAAGTTAATTCATGGCACCTAACACGCGAAATACCGCTGGTGCTAGAGGTACTGGTTTACCTACCACTGCTGAAGAGCTAGCACAATTGATATCCCAACATGTCAACTCTTCACTCGAGCAACATGACGCAAATGCTAGGCGTGGTAGAGGACGTGGCACCATGGGTGGTTCTAGTGGAGGCACTTCCATTGGAAATCCCTTTGGGAGTCAAGCTCAGGGTTGTACCTACAAGACATTCAAAGCTTGTAATCCACGAATCTTTATGGGAGCTGAAGGTCCTCTTGACATCATTAGATGGATTGTAAAGATGGAATCGGTGATGGTAATTAGCAACTGTTCTGCTGATCAGCGAGTGAAGTATGCTACATGTTCATTCCAAGATGAAGCTCTGAGTTGGTGGAATTCGTATGTTCAGAACCTAGGAGAGAAAACTACGTTTGGTCTCTGTTGGAACCAATTAAAGGAGATGTTGCTTAAGGAGTACTATCCTCATAATGAGCTCCAAAAGATCGAGACTGAATTCTTGAATCTGACTATGGGAGGTGCGAAAGTTAAAGCCTATACTTCCAGGTTTAATGATCTGGCAAGACTTGTGCCCCAAATGGTGACTCCAGACTAAGTCAGGATTGAGAGATATATTTGGGGATTGGCACCCCAGATCAGAGGCATGGTTATAGCATCAAACCCTACCACAATGCAGAGCGCATTGGCACTAGCCAATTCATTGACTGATGATGCTATTCAAAGAGGTGTGCTGGTTAATAAAGGGGATACTGGTAAGAAGCTTGTGGAGAATGAAAGGAAGGTTGTGGAGACTAATAAGAGATTTGTGGAGAATAAGAGAAAGTGGACTGGAAATTTCAAGAACCGATCTGGCAATCAGAAGAATCAGAGGGTTGGGTCAGGAAAGATGTATGCTACTAACTTGTCGGAGGCAAGTAGGCAAGTTGGTGTACAGTCGAATTGTAACAAGTGTAATCTTCATCATGGTGGTAACTGCAATATGAATGTGTATTCAAGGTGTAACAAGTACGGGCATCAAGCTCAAACTTGTCAAGTTAAGTTGGTTGAGAAGCCTGAGAGAACTGGGTGAAGATGTTATGAATGTGGAGTTGAAGGTCATTACAAGAGGGATTGCCCCAAGCTAAAAGGATCGAATGCAAGGGGTAGGGCATTTGAGATGAATGCCAAGGAGGCAAGACAGGAACCATCCGTCGTTACTGGTAAGTTCCTTGTCAACAACCATTTCACATCTATATTATTTGATACTTGAGCTAGTATGATTTTTGTGTCAAAGAACTTTGAACCAATACTTGGCCTTAAATCTAGTAAATTAGATAAGAAACATATTTTTGAGCTAGCCAACGTAAAAATAATTGAAGCATGTAATGTAATTAGAGGGTGCACTATGTAATTAGAGGGTCATTCTTTTAGCATCATCCTCCTACCTGTTGTGCTTGGTAGTTTGAATATCATCGTGGGCATGGATTGGTTGTCGAAGCATCATGCTGAGGTGGTGTGCTACGAGAAGATTATTTGTCTCCCTATTCCAAGTGGTGGAACTTTGACAATCCAAGGTGATCAAAGGAAACCTACCCTAAAGATTATGAATGTAATGAAGGCTTGCAAGTATCTACATGAAGGGTATCCGGCATTTCTTGCCAAGGCGGTAGATTCTGTGAATGAGGAGCAAAAGCTTGAAGATATACCGATGGTACAAAACTATTTAGATGTCTTTCCTGATGGTCTGCCTGGATTACCTCCTTCTAGTCAAGTTGAATTCCGAATCAATTTGGTACATGGAGTTGCTCCTGTTGCCCGAGCACCATATCGATTAGCACCTTCAAAGATGCAAGAATTGTCCAAGCAATTAGAAGAATTGCTAAATAAGGGATTTATAAGACCAAGTTTCTCGTCATGCGGAGCACTAGTCTTATTTGTCAAGAAGAAAGACGGGTCATTCAGAATGTGCATTGATTACCGAGAGTTGAACAAACTCACTATCAAGAAACGATACCGATTGCCAAGAATCGATACCGATTTCCAAGAATCGATGATCTGTTTGATCAGCTTCAAGGATCTAGTTTTTACTCGAAGATTGATCTACGATCGGGTTATCATCAACTATTGATAGCCGAGGAAGATGTTCCAAAGACAGCATTCAGAACACGTTATGGCCATTACAAGTTTTTGGTTATGCCATTTGATCTGACAAATGCGCCTATTGTGTTCATGGATCTTATGAATAAAGTATGCAAACCTTACTTAGATAAGTTTGTAAGAGTATTTATCGATGACATACTAGTCTATTCTAGAACCAAGGAAGATCATGAACAACATCTGAAGATCATCTTGGAGATGTTCAGAAAAGAGAAGCTGTATGCAAAGTTCTCAAAGTGTGAATTCTGGATTCGAGAGGCTCATTTTCTTAGACATGTTGTTAATGAGAAAGGAATAAATGTAGATCTGGCTAAGATTGAAGCAATCAAGAATTGGGAGGCACCCAAGTCCCCGACCGAGGTGCGTCAATTTCTTGGATTGGCTGGTTATTATCAAATATTCATTGAAAATTTCTCGAAGATAGCACAGCCGTTAACATTGTTGACTCGGAAGGATAGAAAGTATGACTGGAATGATAAGCAAGAGGCAGCATTTCAGTTGTGGAAGCAGAAGTTATGTAGTGCTCCTATTCTATCTCTTCCCGAAGGAACAGAAGGGTTCGTTGCGTATTGTGATGCGTCCTGTTTAGCTCTTGGTTGTGTGTTGATGCAAAAAGATAAGGTCATAGCCTAGCATCTAGACAATTAATAGTGCATGAGAAGAACTATACCACTCACGATTTAGAGTTGGGAGCGGTGGTTTTTGCACTCAAGATCTGGAGGCATTACCTATACGGTACGAAGTGTGTTATTTACACGGATCACAAGAGTCTTCAGCATATCTTCGATCAAAAGGAGCTTAACATGAGACAATGTCGATGGGTAGAGTTGCTAAATGATTATGATTGTGAGATCCGCTATCATACAGGCAAAGCTAATGTTGTGGCCGATGCGTTGAGCAGGAAGGAGAATGATAAGCCTAAGTGTGTTCGCACTTTGGAGCTTACTGTTCATTTAGGACTTGACACTCAAATCGGAGATGCTCAATTCGAAGCTCTAAAAGATGAGAATTTAAAGAATGAAGTATTGAAAGGCATGGTCAAAGAGTTAGTGTCTAAAACCAATAATGTGATGTACTTCATGGACCGAATCTGTGTTCCACGTCTTGGAAACCTACATGAATTAATTTTGGATGAAGCCCATAAACCTAAATATTCAATTCACCCCAGATCGGATAAGATGTACAAGGATGTGAAGGAACATTATTGGTGGCCCAATATGAAGGGTGAGATAGCAGCCTATGTGGGTAAATGCTCTACTTGTGCAAGAGTGAAGGCTGAATACCAAAAGCCGTCAGGACTTCTTCAACAACCAGAGATTCCTCAGTGCAAATGCGAGCAGATAGCAATGGACTTTATCACAAAGTTACCCCGAACGTCTAGTGGTCACGACACTATTTGGGTAATCGTCGTCAGATTGACTAAGTCTGCTCATATCCTACCCATTAAGGAAATGGATTGGATGGAAAAGCTAACTAAAATCTACTTCAAAGAGGTGGTATCTCTTCATTGAGTATAAAGCTCGATAATCTCTAATAGAGACAGTCGATTTACCTGAGGTTCTGGCAATCCTTAAACCAAGCTTTAGGTACTCGTTTGGATATGAGTACCGCCTACCATCCGCAAACAGACGGTCAAAGTGAAAGGACCATTCAAATGTTGGAAGATCTGATGCGAGCTTGTGTGATTGACTTTGGAAGAAATTGGGATACTCATCTACCCTTGATTGTGTTTTCCTACAACAACACTTGTCGCAGTAGTATCAAAGCTGCTCTGTTTTAAGCGTTATATGGAAGAAAGTATCGTTCACCTCTTCGCTAGACCGAAGTTGAAGAAAAGCAACTGACTGGACATGAGATTATCCAGGAAACGACGGATAAGATCGTTCAAATCAAAAAGAGGTTAGAAGCTTCTGCGAGTCGGCAAAAGAGTTGTGTGGATAATCGAAGGAAACCATTGGAATTCCAGGTTGGAGACCAAGTTTATCTAAAGGTCTCGCCTTGGAAAGGAGTTTTTCGGTTTGGAAAGCAAGGAAAGCTTAGCCCTCGTTATATCGGACCATTTGAGATTATGGCGCGAGTTGGTCTCGTTGCATATCAACTTAAGTTACCTTGTGAGCTTAGTGGAGTACACGATGTGTTCCATGTATCCAATCCGAAGAAGTGTCTTGCTGATGAAGCTCTTGTCATACGACATGAAGAAGTTTGTATCGATGACAAACTGAAGTTCATCGAGGAACCAGTCGAAATTATGGACTGGAGAATTTAGAAACTCAGAAGGAGTCGCGTTAAGTTGGTGAAGGTTAGATGGAACTCTAAACGTGGTCCCGAGTTCACTTGGGAATGAAAGGACCAGATGAAGCGCAAATACCCTCACCTCTTTCTAGCTAGATCAAAATCTGGAACTAAAGCTTAAACGAGGGGAGACTGTGACATTCTGAGTTTCCAAGTTAATATCCGTACGTTAATAAAACGTGACAAAATAATTAAATGCATTATAAGACTTAATTTTATGATAATTAAAGTCATTTAAGGTCTAGCAAAGCCCTTTTATGCAAAAAAGTTCATAATTGGTAATTTTGAGAATTACTGGGTCACGTTGCGATAAAAATTTTTAACAAGCGTTGATGACAATTTGGTTAATTAAATTTGGTAAATACATTTTTATTTTTATAATATAATAAATCTTAAGTGAAAATATTATTAGTCATGAAAAATAATAATTAATATTATTTACCTTGATCACATAAAATTAAGACTTTTTAAAAGTTGTCTTGATGCAACGTTCAGTCTAATGCATGCTGTGTTAAACCGTGTATATTTTTATTTTTGACTTTTGGTCACTATTATTAATGTTGTGAATCCTTGGAAAGTCTTAAATTAATATTTTGAATTTATAGAAAATTTTCGCGTAAAAAACCGAACGTTTAAAATTTTTACAAAAAAATTTAACAAAACCGACACCCGCCTTACACTGGGTGGCATCTCACTTGGAGATCCACCACCCATATTATTAATATAATGAGACCATTAACCCACATTAATCACAATTAATCATTAGTATATAACCGACTACACACTCCACCTATTTTCCACACTCAACACCCACCTTTCTCTAACTAAAACTCTCTCCTCTCCCTTCTCTCTAAAACTCACAGCCATATTCATCATCTTCGTCATTTTTTTGCTTCTTGTTCCTCATTTTAAGCTTATTTCAAGCTTTGAACAACTATTTTCAAGGATCCCTTGGTGAGTGGTGCAAGAAATTGCATAGATCCAACTACAAGGAGAAGAAATCATTCACATATTTGAAGTTGTTCATTCTTTGGATAAGCTATGTTTCTTTAAAAATTTCATGCAACATGACTTTTGGATGATTGTTGCAAGTTTTGTTTACCAAAAACTAGATTTTCTTGAAATCCAAGGTTCCAACAAAGGTTTTAATCAAGTGTAATGGGTAAAAAGAATGAATATATATATACATGTGTATGTGTGTGTGTGTGTGAACCGTGAATGTGTGTGTGTGTGTGTGTTTGATGTTGATCATTTTGTGTTTTGAAAATATTTGTTCATTTTTGTTTGATTTTTACATGCAAGATGATCAAACTTTGATTTGTGGTTATGAACATCATAAGAAACCCATCTCCAAAAGGAGTCTACCAAATGATGAAAATGGGTAATACATGAATGTATGTAAAGCGTGATGTTCTTGAACCCATCTAGCTCTTTGATATCATAATGGATTGAGATGATCCATGAATAATGGTGATCATGATCTGAAATCTTTTGATTTTAAAGTGTGTTCTGTTGAAATAAAACTAAGAACACAAGATAAAATCTATGATTTGGACTATATATGTATGTATAAAATTGTATATGTATGTATGTATGGTTGATACTTTTGTTCTTGATTTGTTCATGGCTTATGAGTTTAGAAATGATTGAAATGATCCATATATATGATGATCATGTTCTGGAAACTTTGAACTTTTTATCTAATTTTGACTTAAAGAAAAAGGTAAAACAAAAATAAAACAAGAAAACACTTAAGTATTGATTAGACATAAAACACTAATAATAATATCATAAAATTTAATTGTCAACAAGACAAGTATCTTTGTAAATCTGGAAAAATAAGATTAAAAAATATTAAATATAAGTTAAAAGTAAGTAATCTTACTGAAAATAAAAGTTTTGATAATTGGGTTTAATCACGTAAACGTTTTACATTTAAAAACGCGTTAAAAACGGTGTTTTCGGGTCTAAAACAAGTATTTTTGTACAATTCCTGTTTTGAACAGAAAATAACATTGTGTTTTAAGTTAAAAACTCATATTTTTAAGTATGTAGCAAATCCATAACAATCAAGGTCTTCGGTGATAACTTTATACGCGCGAAAAAGCCGAAAAACCGACAATTTCGGGTTAAAAATAGTGGACTGTTTTGGAACTGATTTTTAGAAAAATATTTCAGAATTTTTTTGGTATAAAAGAGTCATTTATAAACATTTAAAATAGTCATAACATATATATGGGTTGATTTACGTTTTATACGCGTAAAACCGTGCGGTTTCTGCTCAAAAATCTCCGTATACGGGTGAAATTTGGGTCAAACATAATATAGAGCATATCATTACAATAAAACTTGTCTAAAATAGTTTTATATATGTTTTACTAATAAAAATTTAATTATTTGTTAGAAAGATTATAAAATGATGATTTAGGTTAAAATAAATTAATATTTATAAAGCAATAATATAAGAAGTAGTTTTCTTAACTAGAACAAGATTATGACCATGTCTTATTATTAATCTTAAATATAATATTATTATGAATTAATGTTTTATCTATTTAATTAATTTATTTAAATCATTAATTAATTAATTAATTAATTAATTAATTTATTTATTTTATTTAGTTCATAACATAGTAAATTTTACGTTACAGTTTTATATAATTCTATGTGTTCATTTTATGTGTGTTATCTGTTTGTTCTTTAAGGCTTAAAGGGTTTATTTAATAAATATATATTTGTCACATATAATATAAATTATTAAACTAAACCGAACGTCACCAACGGGTCTTTTAAAAACGAATTTCAAGACAAGTCTAGTAAGTTGGGTAAACAACTTACGTATTAGACTTATTACTCCACAATTAATAGATCATTTGTATTTAAGGCATTAATTGGTCGTTTATTTTCTAGGCTCGATTTTGCTAAATCATCTCTGTGTCACATTTGAAGGTGAGTTTTCACAGCTTCTATTTTTAAATGATGATTTTATTTTGGGAGAAATACATGATATAGCATTTTACTTGTGATATGATTTTATTACGGAAGAATTGTGTGATCTTTATGATGACCTTGAGTTGTTTTGTTATTTGGGAATTATTACCCTCGGCCATAATCATTAACCCTTCAAGGGCCCTAGATGTATTGATAGATCTATTTGGTTTGACAACCGCCCCTCAGGATCGGTTATATCGGTCTGGTACACAAGAAATATATGTTGAAAGGTTTTGAGGGACATTGTGTCTTAGTTTGATTATGGGGCTCTTGGTTGCGATCATAGTAATTGGACCTAGCTAGTCCTTGACGATCCAGGGATTGATTCCGGGATAATCAGATCGTTTTTAAATTGAAACCTTTATTAATATTGTTATAAACCTATGAACTCACCAGCTTTTCGCTGATAAACTTTTGAGTATGTTTTTCAGGTGATTAGGCATGCATGAGAATGAAAAGGGTTTCATGTAATCACTTTTGGGTATGTTTATCAAGTTTGGATACCACTTTTGGGACCCAATTTTCTACTGCCATTTAAAAATTTCACATTAATGTTTAAAAACAATGTTATGTTATTACTAATTAAGTTTTCATGTTAAGACTTTTGTTAGGATTATTGGAATAACATTTTCTTTTATGATAACATTTAATTATGGTATCCATGATTTGTTTGCTTAATAATTGTTGGAAATAATCCAACTTCCGTTATATCTGTCACACGCGTGCCCTTTCGGTGCGCCTCTTGGGGTGTGACAGAACCCGTTTGAATTAATAAAAAAATCAAATTCATTATTTAGTTATTTATTTATTTAAGTGTTTCAAATACAATAATCATGATACTTATTCAATTTAAATTTTATAATTTATAAAATGAATTTTTTTTATAAATTTATAATATTTCATAAATAATTATGGGATTTTAACCATTTAAAATACAACAAATAATTCAATTTTAAAGCTTTAATAAAAAGTTAAAGAATTTATAAAGTTTATTCCTAATTATGAGTTAAAATAAATAATTAAGTTGTAAAGTGTTATAAGATTTAAAAAATTTTATAAAATAAAATTAATTAATTAAGATTGGTTTGTATGTCTAGGGGTTAAGGTATAAATTTTAAAACTTTACTTACAAGTTTTTTCGCATAAAATGATAGACTTTTAAAACCTCGGGGACTAAACTTTAATTTAATTTAAACCCAAACCCCCACCCCGTGATTCCAGCCACCTGGCTTTCGGCCAACCACCAGCAAGCCTCCTGCTTGTCTCTCACAAGGACTAAAACCACAAAATCTATGCGATTAAACACAATTAAACACCCCTTCTCGATCGTAAGCAAGTTTCGAACCCAGAGACAGTTTCAAAACAATTAATCAAACATTGATTTGGCATCAATGAAAACCAAAACATTCGAACCCAACCCAAAGTTGTTTCAACTCAAAATCTTAATTTAATAATCACATTGAACCTTCTGAAAATGCGTTTGGAATCAATTTGAATTCAAGACATTCAATCTTAGTGGTTAAAATCGAATAATTGTTCTTGAATAGAATAAAAACTCCCAAATTAAGCTTTTAACTCATTGACCATGAAACAGTCCAAATTGCACCTTTATTAGTGAGGGGAAAGCATCCATCTTATTCCCTTGAACATTTTGCAACTCCAATTTCAATTGAAACACACACACACATAAAATTTCATTATCGTTCTCATTGTGGCCTGCAACCTACTCGTTCATCATCTTCTACTCGAATTTAGTTGAAATCATTAAGGGCTATTACTCATTAATAACACATGAAGCTTCACGCTCAAGCAATTAGATTTTGATCAACTAGATTATCTCGAACCGATCCTTCCCTTCGCGATTGTTCTACCTCTAATCATCATCAATCTAAGTTCGAATCCAAGTAATTAAACATATAATTATACTCGTGATATCCTACCAATGAAAAGCCTCGTGCTTAATTTTATTAACATCAATAGTTTGGGGTTCGATCTGATTGGAATCTAGGGTTTATCACAAATTGGGGTTTTCTTTATTTAATGTTCTTAAAAATTCATTCAGAGAACTAAGTAGATTTGGGCTAACATCCCACTAGTTAAAATCATATGCATTCACCAAGAGGACTCGGGTTCGGCCCCAGGCACCCCCAAACCCATTTTTAATCAATTTTTCAAGTAATTAATTCCTAGAAAGTTTCTATTATATTATTAATTTAATAAAAGTTATTTTGATAATCATATTTATTCAAAAAAATTTTATATAATTTTTGAAATTCAAAACCATATAATTTTCTATTTTTTATATAGTTTTTCCAAATATTTTAATATAACAAAATCATTATAAAATTATTTAAAAAGTTTTCTTAAAACTTTATAAAATAATTTTAAATCTAAATTATTTCAAAATACTTTGCGAGGTATTTAAATAGTTAATTATTCAATCAATTATTTTTTGTCAAGTTTTAAGTAATTAATTGATAAATTAACTATTTGTTGTTCATACTTTAATATCTAAACTCTATTTAATCAAATATTATAAAATAATATTTGATAATACCATTTCACTAATCATCTATTATATATTTAAATCTTTATCATTTAATCAAGTTATTCTATTTTATTCAATTAATTTCGGTAAATTAATCACTTTATTTTTAAAAATCATTTGTTAAACTCAAATCCAAATTGAAACCCTAATTCATGACTAGTCCTTAATTGTTATTATTCTAATCTAAAGACACCACCTTTAGGTTAACCGTGAAAAGAACCGTTGGTGTCCATTCTCATCTTCTAGTATCCAAATCAATCACATCTATCAAGTGAGTACTCATAGTCCATTTTTCATGTGTTATATTTTAGTAAAATCATGTGATTCTATATTCAATCATTGTTATTTATTGTTATTATATTTCAATATTAAATTCAAGACATGCTATGTTATTTTGCAATAATGTGTGCATAGTTAAACAAACTAGATGATAACACAATCATGTATTCATTCTAGTAATGGTAAAAAATAATAGAACTATTGGTTTGATAAACCCACCCCACTTGTTTAGAAGCGTGGTGATTGTTACCATATTCAATCAGTCATACGACTTCATTTGCGGATCGAGTCATATCAATCATTTGGTTTGATTGTTTTTGGTTTGTATTTTATGTTACACTATTGCATTAATAAGTCTTGACATTGACATGTGAATTTAATTTCATTATTATCATATTAATGAATCTATATATGTATTGAAACCTGTGTTTACTCACCGGTTAATTCGTTAGCTGACTCGTTACTTTTTCACATGATTTCATGCTTGTAGTTTAGAGGACTTCTATATGCGCACTTAGGATTGGACTTAGTCAATTAAAGACAAATTTCATTATGTTATTTATGTTTTTATCTGATTGTAATGTAATTTTTTATTAGCTTTATTCAATGAAAATGGCATTTAATATTTTTTCAATTTTTTTAAATTTCATGTGCTATAAATAATCGATTCACATTCCAAATTAACTGTTGAATCATGAAGGATGAATCTATCGAAAACTTTGAATTTCAGCATTAGCCTTCAACTGCCAATCCAGGCCAAGTGCTGAATCAAGTGTCGAATGGCATATGCTGAATAACTGCTGATCAGCATATGCCGGTCAACTGCCGAACCACATGTGCTGAAAGTCTGCATATTAGCACATGTAGTTCATCTGTCGATCAGCAGATAACTCCATCATTTGCCGATTGACTGCTGCTAAAGAACAATCTTGTCTATGCCGACAGCTATTGTGTTTCACCTTTTGGGGACAACATAGTACTGAATCTGCCATCTCTGATACACAGATTACTTGTTCAACTGTAGCTGCTGAACATAGAATAGTTTATTCATTTTGTTTAGTATAAAAGTCCTCATACTTATATAGTACAGGTGAGCTTTCTAAGCCATTTGATTATATCTGCCGAATTGTAATCTTTGTACAAAAAAGATTAATCAAGTGAATACTTTGAAAGAACTTAGTGTGTTTATCTTTACTCAAAGTATTTGTGTTGTGATAGTAAGTAACTAACTTAGATTTTGCATTCATTAGTTGCTGATCTTAGAAGAAGTACTTGTTGTCCTAATTGACCCTGATCCAACAATTGGTATCAGAGCTTATCAGGCTCTTGATTGCAAGATCTCAGCATCTTGAATCACTCTTTAGTTTCACATTCACTTAGTCGTTCAAATGGAAGCTCTTTCAAAGGCTAATATGGAAACCGGCACAATGACTAATTCTCCACTGATAACTCCTGATTACTTTGATACTTGGTGCATAAGAATGGATGGCTTCATCAAGTCTCAAGACAATTGGATGTGGAGATCTATAGTCCATGGGCCTCACATCCCAAGCACTACTTCAGCATCTACTGGAGGTGGGATGATACCAAAGGATGTGACTGATTAAACTGAAAAAGACTAGAAGAAGATTGATATTGATTAGAAGGCCATGACCACTCTTCAAACTGCTCTTCCAAACTCCATCTATAGATGCTTCAAGAAGTGCAAGAGTACAAAAGAACTCTGGGATGCACTAAAGCTAATGTATGAAGGATATGATGAAGCCAAGGAGAACAAGAAGGACATCATGAAGTAGCGGTTTGAAAACTTCACTTTCAAGGCTAGTGAAACTATGACTCAACAATATTTCAGTTATGTTGAGATTGTAGAGACTCTAATGGATGGTTGGAGTCAAGCTTGAGAATAGGGACATAGTGAGGAAGTTCATGTTCTATCTTCCAGGAGAATGAAAGCACTACTATGTGGCCATCACGAGAATTGAGAACCTCTCTACCTTCACTCTCAAAAAGCTGTATGGCATCCTGAGCAGTTACCAAATGGAGATGAACATGCAGAATCCTTCTCCTAGCTCTTTCAGCACCCAAAAGAGTTCTACCATTCATGTGGTTGCTCATTGGCTACCCTAACAAGTCACCAAAGGGTCCTTTCATCATCTTCCCTGAGACACCAAGGGAGAGCTACAATCAAGGAAGTCCATTCCAAGAGCTCAGCTCTTCTCAAGCCTATGCGAAAGTTCTTGCAACTTTCTCTCCACTCTTGAAGACTTGGACTCCATCCATCCAAATGATTTGGAGTACATGGAAATAGTCTACCGAATGGCTTTTCTCACTCACAAAGTCAAGAAGTTCTACAAGAGTGCTAGAAAGAAGTTTCCAAGCAATGTGTCTAATGAAAAGTTTGGACTGGACAAAAGCAAGGTAAAGTGTCACAACTGTAACCAAATGGGCCACTTTGCTCGGGAGTGTAAGGCACCAAGGACAAATGGTGGCCATACACAGTCCTTGCCAAACTACATTGATGGAGCTCCTAGAGCTGAGAAACCCAACCAACCGAAGCAGCAAGCTGCAGTTGCTATTAAGAAAGAGGCTTTGACTGAAGCTTTCAGGTAAGGATGTCTTTCCAAACCATGCACTCATGATAGATCATGATGAATCAAAGGTATTGGAACATCTTTACTCCCTGAACGAATTGCTAAAGTAAGTTAGATTTGATCTTGAGTTCTTAAACATTTTAAAAGCTGATTTTAAAAGAGCAAAAAATGATTATAAACTTAAAATAGAAGATTTTGAGAAAACCATTTCTACTCTAAAACATGAGCAGCCAAACTAAAGGAATCAGATTAAATATCTTGTTTCCAAATTTCTGAATGTTAGGCTGAGCTTGTGATCAGCAAAGCTAGGGCAGAAAAGTGTGTACATGAAGAGAAAACCTTCAAGAACATCATATATTCATCCTTGCATGCAAAAGTGTGTTATCCGAATAGGTAGGGACTTGGATCAAGTGAAATAGCTCCTCCACACACATTACTATCTTTCAAACAACCAAGGTGTGGAACTTGTGAAGATGAGCTACCTTCCGTTGATCCTATCCAAGAAGAGGATGAAGATGAAACTAAGGAAGAGGATATAGTAAAGAGTGAACTAGAAGTGAGTGAAGATGTTCACTCTAAGAAGGGTTACTATATCCCCAAAAAGGATAAAAAACCAAGGATGGCCAAGTCTGCAAGAAAGAACTTGATTAGGGCTGCAAAGAGAAGATCCAAGAAAGTGTAAGAGATCAAGCCCACCTTCAACCCCACCTTCAACCCCAGGCAAAAACACATTTTCATCTCTACTAGGTTTGAGGTGAGAAAGACTTAAGGCTCAACCATGTTGAGTCTAGTCCTGATAGGTCTAGATACATTGTATAGGCTTAGAACTTTAATCAATCTTTTGTAAATCATTATCTTAATGTATGCTTTATATGTATAGGTTAACCCATAATTGTGTTGATTTATATGTGTGATTGCAGGTTTAACAGTATACTTAGTCAATTTCACAAAATTGACTTAGTGTAAGAAACATCTATGGATGAACATTTTTGTTCTTCCGTAGATAATCCTCTAAACAAAGTAAAGTGCATCCAGGGATCTTCTGCGGAAGAACAACTTGTTGCGGATGAAGTCTACCAAGTGAAGACTCCTACGAAAGGCATGACTCCTACGAAAGGCATAACTCCTATGGAAGATTAATGACCTACGGAAGACCAACACATACATGTACTTCACCAAGTACTTCAAGTCAACAAGTCAAACACTGAGTGATGTAATAAAGTCAACTCCTACGGACGACTTTATCTCAGTCAAAGAATATGTCACATCATAACATTCTCTGAGTAACTTTCTTACCACGATAAGAAAGTTACTGTTTCCAAGAAATTCACTGTTACCCTAACAGTAAATTCCTGAGCCTATAAATACAAGGCATAGGCTCACACTTATAGAAAGGCTGAATACCTAACAATACATCAATCAATCACAATCAAACCCTAGAAGGTGCAACATCATTTACACTAAAATCATCAATAGAAACATAGCAACCGTGATCATCATCAGTTATTATTTGTTCTTCTGTAATCATTATTCTGTTTTTAATGAAATACTTTGGAATCAAATCGTATTTGTGCGTTCATTGCACTTAATTGTTCTGTTCTTCATTATTACTTATTACTGCAATTTATTCAATCAATCAAACAACCAATAGTGATAATTCCGCGATCATTGTTCGAACTAAGTCTAACCTGATAATTCTTGATTGCGATCCTTGGATTCACAGGTGGTATTAGAGCCTGGTGCTCATTGATTTAGATCGATTGATCTATCAGTGTTAGATTTGTTTGATTAATTGTTTATATCATTCGATCTATCAGTTTTCTAATCAGATCTATTGGTTTTGCGTAAAATTGCTTTTAAGTGTTCATCACGTCTTGAGAGTTTGTAACCCAGATTCAAGGGTGTTATAGAATGAACTGATCAACATATAATTTGAGTTAGGCTTATCGATAGCTAACAAAAGCATTATACTCAACATTTTGGTGTAAATCAATTTAAAACAATCAAACTGTGATTTATCATTCAGCGAGTACTGTTACATTGTTCGGTTAACATTAATCTACATTCTCATTAATTGATACGTAGATCTGTGTTATTGATTGATAATCAACAATTGTTCAGTTCAATTGAACAAAAACATATTAACAAACATTCTCGATTTGATATTAATCTTAATATTCATTAAGAGAATTGACTGATTTTTGACTGCAACAACTTAATTATTCGATAATTAATAGTTTGTCATTAATTAGTTCATTGCAAAAGGAAGTCTGTTTTAGTTGAAAATTAATACATTAACCAAAATGAGTAATTCTTTTGGTGGATCATCATTCCAACCCCCAAAGTTGGAAACTAAAGCGGATTTTAAATCCTGAAAAATCAAATTCAGGAATCATGTGAACTACACTGATTCTGATTTGTGGGTATCTATAACTGAAGGTCCTTATATTCCACCAACTCTTGGACTGGATTATAAAGACAATAATCAACCCATAAATACAAAAGATCTATCAGCTGAGGATGTTAAAAAGGTTAAAGTCGATATTAGAGCATACAGTTTACTCAGTATGGCTTTACCTGAAGATATACTAATCAGGTGTGAGAACTAGAAAACAACAAATCCTTATGGAAGATTTTGCATACTCTCTGTGAAGGGAGTGATGAAATCAGAAGCATAAGGAAGGATACTCTTCGCTCCCAATATGAAACATTCTATCATATTGAGGGTGAATCAGTTCTTCACATGTTAGTCTTTATCAATTTAAAGAAACTAAAAGTACTGGAAGTGCTTTTATTTCTAACCATGATAATGACAGTTCCTGTACTTTGAGTGAAGATGAGGAAGAAGTTGGTTTTTATGCCTCAAAGCCTTCAAAATCATCCTCTCAAAGTAAATCAGCAAAGGAAAAAAGAAGAGCTGATGAAAGAAAGGATTCATCTGCATCATCAGCAAAGACTTCATCCAACAACAACAATCAAGCAGAGCCTATCACTGTGATTCTGGACTCTGAAGAACAAAGAGCAGCATTTGCAGCCTTCGGGTCAAGCTTCCAAGCTTATTTGGGCAGCACTCTAACACCTGCTAACATTTGTCAACAAGACCTGGAAGAACTTCATCCAAATGAAGTAGAAGAAATGGATATCCAGTGGCAAATGGCAATGATTGCATACAGAGCCAAGCAGTATCTGAAGAGAAATAAAAACTTGGCTGCAACAGGTAGAACAACTAAGATTGGGGTTGATAAGTCAAAGGTGAGATGTTTCAAATGCAATCTCTATGGACATTTCTCAAGAGAGTGCAATCAACAATCAACTTCTGACATGAAGCAAAATCAGCAACATCAATCTCATCAACATCAATCTAATCAACCATCATTAACTCCAAGATCCTTCACACAGCCTCAGTTAACTAACTCATCCCCACCAGCCACAAGTTCATCAGCAGGGCCAAGCAATTCTAAAAAAACTGAAATTAAAATTTTGCAAGATGGAACATGTGACTGGAGCATGTATGAGAAGGAGGTGTTGGAAGAAAATCAAGCTCTAATGGCCAACATGGAAAACAAAGTCCCACCTATGGCCAGAGAGGTAAGAGATAGATTGTGTTCATCAATGTGTGTTGAGGAAGTTGAAAGACATAGATTCCATGCTCAACAACTGGCTAACAAAGTAAAAGAAACAATGGTTTTAAATGAATCTCATGTAAGAGAGCATAAACTATAGCAAATCAAAATCAACTCTTTGCAAAAATATTTAGATAAATTTGTTTCTGAAAATTACAACTTAAAAGCCCAAGTTGAGCATTTGACCACTTCCTTAACAAAATCCATGTCTGATCATGCATCAACTGAAGTGAAACTTTAGAAGTTTCAACTGTCATCTCAGCAATATGAGAAATTGTTAAATTCTCATATTGAATTAAAGAACAGGTATGGGTTGGGATTTAATGCTGTTGCACCTCCTCTGAATGATAATTACACACCCTTACCTGAGTCAATGACAAACAGTTTATCAAACCATTTTGTGCCAAGCACCAACTTTGAAACAAAAATTAATCAATTGATAAATGGTAATGATTCTGAGGTGAGTGAAACTGAGTCTTCTGAATCAGAACTAGTCAAACAAAATGACTCAGAATTTGACTATGATGAATGTGATGACTTGGATGATTCTGATGAACATGTTGAGAAAATTGTGGATGAATTGGGTATTGGTAAGAATATTTCATTTGAACCAATCATTCCCAAAGTTCTTGAAGAAACCAAGCTGCCTTATCCTCCTAAGCAATGAAATATGTTGAAAACAATCTGCAAGAGGATAGCTCAGCTGAATGAAGGTCTTCATGAGCTTAACAAACAGCAAAAATCATCAACTAAAGATGGTGTGAAGTTCACATCCATGGAAGAAATCAAAATCTCTTCCGCAGAAAAAGCCAAGAAAACACCATCTGCAGATCTCCGAAAGAAGAAAAATGCTGATCAATCAACATCCGTTGCAGATCTCCGGAAGAAGAAGAAAAATGCTGATCAATCAACATCCGTAGCAGATCTCTGGAAGCAAAAATCTATTGAAACCGTGGAAGATCAGCGGAAGCAAAAAGCAAAAAGAATTGGCCGAACAGAAAAGGAAGAAGAAGGTGAGTGTCCATGAAAGTGAGGAAGAAGAAAAGTATTGTAAATTGTGTGACATGAAAAATCACAACACTGAAGATTGTTACTTCAGCAGCTACTGCTCCATTTGCAATATGAACAATCACATGACATCTGAATGTTACTTCAACAAACACTGTGCAATTTGTAACAAAAATAACTATTCCACTCAGGAATGTTATTTTAACAAAAAGAACAAAACAAAGAGCACAAAGAAGCAACAATCAGAGAAGGCTGAATCAGACTCTCAATCAAATGATAGTCCAGAAGATTCAAAGCCAAAGAAGCAGCAACAAAAACAAAAGCTGCCAAAAACAAAGAAGCAACCATCTGCTGATGGAAAGCCTTTGAAGAAGAAAGAAAGACCACATCATCAACTCAAAACACCTCACAAAAAGTTGAATTTGATAGAGAAGACAACAAATGCTGATGACACTTTCTTTGATCATTTTGAAAAGGGTACTCAAATACCACAATAAAAATCAAAAGATGATGAAACTTTCTTCAATCAGGGATCATCATCAAAATCAAAGCAGAAGCCAAACAAAGAGAAGGTGAAAGAAGAAGGGATTGAGAAACAAGAACGAGGTTCCACAAATTCATCTTCAACAGAGTCATCCTCACGATAAACAAAACATAATGAATCAATTGAGTCTAAAGTTAACACTGAATCCTCAAGACTCATTCATGAGGGAGTAACAATTTTAGATACTAGTGGTAAACCCAAGATCATTAAGGCTTGGGTTCCCCATTATAATTGATTTCGTTATGTATGCAGGAACAAACATGGAGGACTGACAACAAGTGGTATGTTGACAGTGGTTGTTCCAGGCATATGATAGAAAACTGTTCTCTACTCCATGATTTCAAACATAAAAATGCCTCCTATGTGGCATTTGGTGGGGATAAGAAGGGAGATAAAATTGTTGGTGAAGGAATGGTAACTAATGGTGTACTCAAGTTTGAGAAAGTAAATTATTGTGAAAATTTACAATACAATTTACTGAGTGTATCTCAAATTTGTGATCAAAATTATATCACTTTATTTGATAGCACTAACTGTTATATTCTTAAGCTAGGTTTTCCCATTCGAGAAGACTGGATCCTTCTTAAAGCATCAAGAAAAGGGAACACATATGTTTTGGATATGAATAATACTGCACTCACAAGCAATGAAACATGCCTACTGTCTAAGTCATCAGAAGATGAATCTCAGTTGTGGCATAGAAGGCTTGTTCATTCCAACATGAAGAACATAAACAAATTGGTGAAAAATGACCTAGTCATTGGACTTCCAAAAACAGAATTTTATTGTTCCAATCATTGTTCATCTTGTTATAAAGGAAAACAACATAGAGTGTCATATAAATCTAAAACAATCAACACAAACTTAACGCCACTCAAATTGCTTCACATGGATCTATTTGGTCCAACCAATGTGATGAGCATTGGCAAAAGGCAATATTGTTTGGTGATTGTGGATGATTTCACTAGATTCACATGGGTCTTTTTCTTAAAACAAAAGAGTAAAACATCAGAAACATTAATGCAGTTTGTCACTTAGATTGAAAATCAACTTGATCTAAAAGTTAAAATTTTCAGGAGTGATAATGGATCTGAATTTGTTAACAATGTTCTAGATTCCTTTTGCAGGAATAAAGGCATAGCAAGGCAATTCAGTGCCCTTTGGACACCACAACAAAATTGAGTTGCTGAAAGAAGAAACAGAACTCTCATTGAAGCTGCAAGAACAATGCTAGCTGACTCACAATTACCAATCACCTTTTGGGCTGAAGCAGTGAACACAACATGCAATGTTCAAAACAGAACTTTAATTGTCAAAGAACATAACAAAACACCATATGAGCTCTTATTCAAAAGAAAACCTTTCATAGGATATCTTAGAGCTTTTGGATGTCATGTGTCTATTTTAAACACAAAAGAACAATTGGGAAAGTTTTCTGAAAAAGCCTATGATGGTTTCTTTGTTGGGTACTCCTCAACATCTAAATCATATAGAGTTTATATTCCACAGCAAAACATTATGAAAGAAACACCTAATGTTTCATTTGATGAATCCTTATTTCCAAAATCTGTTAAAGGATCATCATGGTTGTTTGATATAGATGCATTAACAAACTCATTTAACTCTGGTTATTTGAATACTACAGGTTCTATGGATACATGCTATCCATATGTTCCTCCAAACATGAATGAAGTATAATTATATGCTGATCCTCCAATACCATCACAACACTCTTTCAGTGTTTCTAGTCCTGGCACTTCATATCATCCAAGAACTGCAGTACATGATCAAACAAACAGTTCAACATCTTCAGATAAAAACACAGCATTAGCTGCAGTTAACTCTACATCCGCAGATGTTTTTCCTGCATCCGGAGAAATGATCACTACATCCGCAGATGTTCCATCTACACCTGTAGATATCCCATTCTCTGGAGATGCTACAATACATTATAAGGAAACCAAGTCAGCAGATCAACAAACAACATCCGTAGATGTTCCTGTAACTCCTCCAGAAGCACGAAACACATCCGTAGATGTTACTGCAGAAGTTGTTCATAATGCTGCTGATGCTTAAACTCATGAGGAGGGATATCATTCAACTTCTGAGGATCAAAATGATGAAGATCTTGACTATTTTGTTGATTCTCCATCTCAGCTTGATCACTCTCCATCAAGGTATATTACTAACTTGGAATCATCTATTCCAGTTGCATCTATTCCAACAACAAGAATTCATAAAAGTCATCCAATAGACAATATTATTGGTGACCTTAATGAAAGAACTATTAGAAGTCAAGGGGAAGCAGCCAAACTAGAGATTGTGTGAAAGCTTTGAAGGTTTAATGAAATCTGAATTTCAAATGAGTTCAATGGGAGAATTAACCTTCTTCCTTGGTTTACAAGTTCATTAGAAACCAGATGGCATCTTCATTAATCAAGAGAAGTATATTCATCAAATCTTGAAGAAGTACAATCTTGCTGATACTTTTTCATGCAAAACACCAGCATCCACAATATACAAGATTGTACCTGATCCTACAGGGAAATCAATTGATCAAAGACTACATAGATCAATGATAGGATCTTTAATGTATTTAACTGCAAGCAGACCTAACATAATGTTTGCTGTGTGTGTTTGTGATAGGTACCAATCAGATCCTAAAGAGTCACATCTGAATGCTGTTAAGAGGATCTTCAGATATCTCAAAAAGAAGCCAGCTCTTGGACTTTGGTATCCCAAAGATGGAGAATTCAACCTCTATTCATAATCTGATAGTGACTTTGGAGGATGCAATAACAACAAAAAATCCACAACTGGTGGATGTCAATTCATAGGACCAAGACTTGTCTCTTGGCAGTGCAAAAAGCAAACAAATGTATCAGTATCCACAGCTGAGGCTGAGTACATAGCTGCTTCAGCTGGTTGCTCTCAGGTTCTTTGGTTGTAAAACTAATTACTTGATTATGGTTACAATTTCCTTCAAACACCAATTCATATTGATAATTTTGCTGCTATGTTTATCACTGCAAATCCAGTGCAACATAGTAAAACAAAACACATAGAAATCGGATACCATTTTCTGAGAGATTGCTTAGAAAAAGGTTTAATCAAGTTAATCAAAGTGGATACAACAAATCAGCTTGCTGATTTATTCACTAAAGCCTTTGATTCAGTTAGATTTACTTTTCTGATTGAATCTTTGGGCATGATTAACTTAGATTAATCATCTGCCAACTGAAAAGCATGAGTCTGTCCTTGTATATATTCATATGCAAAATCCAAAAACATTCATAAAACAATATAAAAATACAACAAGAATGTCTTAATTATTTGTTTTCATATCTAGCAGTCCATATTGATGGGAAATGATAGTACACTATGTCTTTGCTTTTTTCCTGAGTTTTTAACTTTCACTAAAGACTAATTAGAAGTGCTTTGATATGTGGGTAGGTTCAGCTTGAGTGGAAAATACACTAAGTGCATGCATAACATAATGAAAAGTTAACTATCTGTGGGAAATTCCATTTTGATGATCATGCAAGTAAGTCTTATCCTGATGTGATCAACTCACTCACCCAAGCATACTATGTAACAACACTTTATAACTTCTATCTTTACAATTCATATTCCCTTTGTTTTGTGTAAACAAAGACCTGGGATTATGATCACCTTGGTATACGTTTGTAACCAACTGATGAATAGATTATGATCCTCATCATCCCTCTGTTTTGTGTAAACAAAGACCTGGGTTAAAGGTACCTCTCTTTGGTGACCTGATGATGATCATATCTCAGCTCTCAAAAGAATCCATTATGATCAACTGTATATTAACTTAAAAGCTTTTGCATCAATGCATTAATGAGATGTAAAATACATCTCAAGATAGAGCTTATAACTTAAAGTACATAGTTTCTAAGTGTGAAGAAGTGATGACTTGACTCATAAATGGAGGACAAACTCTAATGTGAATTGAATGTTGAGCCCATAATTGGCTATCTTTAATCAACATCAAAACATGATAAACAACATGCCTAGTTGAACACATACTCCTGTTTGAATTTATGTGGAATCTCATACTTGCAATCAGCACTAAATTCATGTCTCATATCATCAAACAAATTGATACAGGAAGATGCTTAGTGTCATAGTATGATCCCATTATATGTATATATATGCTTGTACATAAGTTTTTAATTCATTTTGTTTATAATTTTAGTTAAGTTATTTCCAGTTTTGTTGGATTGACTAGTGTCTTTCATGCTATTTCCTAGATAAATTTATGATAAATGAATCAGTTCATCATTAATCACAAATTTAGGGGGAGTAGTTAATGCATGAAATCATGAAATCTGAATTTTTAATCAAATGAGGGAATTGGGACTTGAGCACTAACTTGGCTGCAGGATACATGAGGTTTTTTAAGTCAAATCATTTCTTGCACAATTGCCATGTAGAGAAAGTCAACAAGGTCCAAAAGCAACAAATGGTTCTAACATGTTGATAGAGTCATACAAATCAATAAGTTTCAAACTTTTCAATTCAGCATAAGCTACAATGCAAAATTTGGACTTCAGCAGAAGCTATAGTGCAAATTTGGACTTCAGCAGAAGCTATAGTGCAAATTTGGACTTCAGCAGATACTACAGTGCGAAACTCAATACAAGAAAAATATGTCCATCCGTAGATTGGCAACCTAGGGATATGCTGATATTTTAAAGTATAATACATTTCCATGGATTGGTAACCTATGGAAAATCAAATTATAATTTATCAAAATTCAGTTCTTTCAAAGTTAGGCATCCGTAGATGATCTATGGAAGAACTAGAATCCGCGGAATCAATTAAATTCCACGGAAGGGTAATAAGAAAAGAGGGTCCCACTTCATTTAATAAATGAAATTAATAAGTCCGAAGGAGTATAAATGATGTTTTTGACTTGTCATTTTTATTCACTTTTTCAGAACATTTTTTCAGACCTAGAAAATTGTTCACAAATGTTAACCCCTCTTTCCGCCAACATTCAAATTACTCTCTTCAAAACATCAAACCATACACTAAACTTGATGTGAGATTCAACTCTCGATCATTGTTTACAAGATGGAAAATAGATTCGCGAGAGAGCACAATGTCTGTGCTTTTCTGAATGCCGACGACCCTGTGTCTGAAGGGTGTCGAGACATCATTCGATACTTAAGAAGATCTAGGCTGTTCTATGCCCTGTCGGCGGAGCTTGTAATCTATCAAGAGCATATTGTCGACTTCTGGAACTCTGCTGAGATAGAAGAAGAAGGAGAAAGTGAAGTAATATATGCAAATATTAAGAATAGACGACTGAGAATTGATGAGCAGATCATAAGAAGGGTTCTTGAGCTGGGAGAACACATCACCCAGATGTGTTTGAAAATGAATATATTGAGAAGATTTTCTATTTGATGGGTTATGATGGTGATTTTGACAAGGGAGAAATCAAGAAAGGAAGATTGTGCAAGCCTTACCGATTTCTATGCCACACTTACCTAAAGTGTATCTCAAACACGAAATCCGGTTTAGATAGAATTTCAAGGCATATCTCCTCAGGCATCATTGGAATCTTTAAAAGGAGGACCTACAACTATGCAAAGTATATCTTTGGATGCCTATGTGATCAGGTTAGGGTCCAAAAGGCTGACAATATGTTTATGTTTCCAAGGTTCATCCAGCTGATCATCAATGCGGAGCTGCCTTCAATTGAAAGAGGAGGTGATGTGTTTGTACAAGCCCACTTGGGAAGATCTATGTTAAACAGGATAAGTGGGAAATATGAAGGAGAGGAAATGCCAATGTTTGCACATGTGGTTGATCCTAATTCTAATATTCCATAAGAGTTGGTGTATGAAGATCAACAAGACAGTTCTCCTGCTGCTACTAAACAAGCATCCCATTCTCCTCCACAATCACCCATTCACCACCGCCATCCATCTCCACAAGTTCAATCACCTGATAGTGAGAACACACAGTCCATCTCTCCCATTCACCCACAATCACCCATTCATCAACACCCTCCATCACCACCAATTCAATCACCTGCAAGTGATCACACTTTGCCTTTTTCTCCTTCACACTCCCAAACATCATTAAACACTAGTGCTATTGAACCAGTTTCTCAAACAAGTGAAAATACCCAGCCTTTAACAATTTCCCAACTTCAAACACCAATAAACTCCAACACAGAACCCTTTTCACCCACCTCTGAACATCAACTCCATCAAAAGCCAGTATTCATAGCAGCTGAATCAAACTCAAGCACTGCAAGTACAGTTCCAACTGAAGTAATAAACCTTGAGGAAGCTGATGATATTATGGAAACTAAGAAAACTGAAGAAGTGTTTTTGAAAGAAGATAAAGAACAAGAACAAGAAGTTGAGACAAAGGTTGTGAGTGAAGAGAAGTTTGAGGATGTTATTGCTTATCATGAAGATGATCTAACTGATGATGACATTCTTGTGAGTAAAAGTTATCTGGTGGCTGAGTATAACAAGTTGACTGTTAAGTCAAACAAAAGGTTGGAAAGAATAAGAGAGTTGAAGGGAATGATGAAAGAGAAGAGGGAGCTGTTCAGTAAATAGGAAGCTTCACTGAAAAGATTAAGAGAAGATGCTCAAACCAACAATGAAGTGATTGATGCACTAAATGAGCTGGTTAGAGAGCTTAAAGAGTTTGTGAAGTATGAGAAGGAAGAAAGTGAGAAGGTATTGATGGATCTAAACAAAGCAAATGAGTCTTTGATTGAACAATTAATGATGTTGAAAAAAAAAGATGAAGAAATTGCTGAGCTCAAAATGAAGATTTGTGCTCTGGAATCTGATGAGCAAGCAACTAAAGCCACAAAAGAATCTGCTGATGCTTCAAAGTCAATCATACAATACAGCAGAAAAAGAAAATATCTGGGGTCTTTCAAGAAAAAAGTGATAGAAATTGAAGACTCTCCTAAAAGAGTAAAAATTATGTCTCCTGAACACACTCCTTCAGTGGATTTATCTACTGTGAAGGATATTTCTCATGAAGATAGTGAGAGTGATGAAGAATGGAATGAGCTGATAAAGATTGAATCTCCCAAAGAACAAAAAGAATCAAAAGGAGATAATCTGCTGACTACTAAAGACATCTTGGAAGAGAGGCCAGAATCAGCAATGTTCATGACTCTAATCAACCATGGCTTTCCATATGACTTGGTAGAAAGAATGAATATGAATGAGATGAAAGATGTACTTAAAGAATTCGAGCTTTCAAGATTTATGATCCCTAACTGCAACTATGAAACCTTCACATCATTTCAGTCTGTTCAGAAAATAAAGAAAGAGCTAGGTCACTGTGAGACAGCCAAACTCAGCAAATACAATATGACTTGTTGGTTGCAAGGTCATAATTACAAGATGCATGAGCTGAAAAGGAGATTAGTAGGAGAGCTTAGAAGGATGCTGGAGCATGTAATGAAGGTAGAATTGGAGACAGGGGTGATATTCAGGACTGAAGCTCCAAATCCTACATATGAACATCAAGCAAAGACTCCTGCTAAACTAATGACTGTTGAAAGCAATGATCAATTCAAAGGAAAGGAAAAATTAATCAAAGAACTAAGAGACGTAATACCAGGAAAAGTATGGCCACTTGGTACAACAGTGAGAGAGATTACATAACAAAAATCAACACTGATTGAACTAATTGATCATCTCACAAGTCCCAGCTCTGTTGAAGAAAACAAGATTATGGCCTGGAAATATGATCCAGACTGGGATTGTGCAGTCATTAAAAGAACTTCTGGAAGAATTCAGTACTTCCATTCAGTGGAAACAATACTGTCTCTCCCTGATTGTGACATTCAAGATCTCCAAAGCTTAATCATTACTAACTATCCAATTAACCCAAGAGGAAGAGATTTCTTTGTGGCAGTGGGTAAGCTAAAGAACAAGTTCAAAGATGATGTGTTAAAAGAAGCCAGAAGAGATGATTTTGAGCATAGCAAAAGAAAACAAGTGCAAAGAAGATCAAAATCCAACTCCTCCTCATTGGTTGATGATGAATTCTTAAGGAGAGTTGGATACTCAAATAGAAAGACAACAACCATCAAGAACATTAAAGGAAATCAATATACATTTCCCATAACTGAATGGGAATATGTTGAGAGGACCAAAGAGCTGGTGCTGTTAAGAAATGAAGAGAGGAAGAAGGCTCAAAGTATAAGAATTTTTGATCCTGTGGAAATTAAGCTTCTCCATCCAAGCTACACTTCCTATCTTCATGATAAGTATTTTCCTAAGCTGAATGATGAACAATCACAAAGTGACATATGCTTATATATGCACCTTATTCAAGTGATAGATAAACTACATGCCAAAGCATACAAGAGAAGGAAGTATGAAGCTGGCAAGCTGATTGGAAAAGAGATCAAAGAAGTGACTGAATTGAGAATCTCTGAGCAAGATGAACTAGAGATAGTTCACAATAACAATGTTTTGGAAACCCTTACTACTGAAGAGGATGTTCTGGGTTAAGTTTTGAAACATTAAGGATGATCTGCAAGATGGAAATCAAATACAAATATGATGATCAGAAGGTTGCAGTCTCCTACTTCAACAATAAGATGGTGATAAGAGTGAAAGAACTTTCAAGTCTGAAAAGCTAATTATCAAGTATCTAAGGCTAAGGGGGAGTATTGTTGAGTCTAGTCCTGATAGGTCTATATACATTGTATAGGCTTAGAACTTTAATCAATCTTTTGTAATAAACTTTTGTAAATCATTATCTTAATGTATGCTTTATATGTATAGGTTAACCCATAATTGTGTTGATTTATATGTGTGATTGCAGGTTTAACAGTATACTTAGTCAATTTCACTAAATTGACTAAGTGTAAGAAACATCTACGGATGAACATTTTTGTTCTTCCGTAGATAATCTTCTAAACAAAGTAAAGTGCATCCGGGGATCTTCTGCGGAAGAACAACTTGTTGCGGATGAAGTCTACCAAGTGAAGACTCCTACAGAAGGCATGACTCCTACGGAAGGCATAACTCCTATGGAAGACTAATGACCTACGGAAGACCAACACTTACATGTACTTCACCAAGTACTTCAAGTCAACAAGTCAAACACTAACTGATGTAATAAAGTCAACTCCTACGGACGACTTTATCTCAGTCAGAGAATGTGTCACATCATAACATTCTCTGAGTAACTTTCTTACCAAGATAAGAAAGTTACTGTTTCCAAGAAATTCACTGTTACCCTAATAGTAAATTCCTGAGCCTATAAATACAAGGCATAGGCTCACACTTATAGAACGGCTGAATACCTAACAATACATCAATCAATCACGATCAAACCCAAGCAGCCGCAACATCATTTACACCAAAATCATCAATAGAAACATAGCAACCGTGATCACCATTAATTATTATTTGTTCTTCTGTAATCATTAATCTGTTTTTAATGAAATAATTTGGAATCAAATCGTATTTGTCATTCATTGCACTTAATTGTTCTGTTCTTCATTATTACTTATTACTGCAATTGTTATTTCGTATTCAATCAATCAAACAACGAATAGTGATAATTCCGCAATCATTGTTCGAACTATGTCTAACCTGATAATTCCTGATTGCGATCCTTGGATTCACATGAAATCTAGCACCAGGAGTTCTAGTCCAAGTTCAAACCATTCTAGTAAGGAGAAGAAGGCTAAGCAAATGTGCACCACTACAGCACAACCTGAACCATCGAACTCCAAAAGCAAGTTTCACCCTCAAAAGCAAGCTGCATCATCTAAAAAGATGAAGAAGGAGCTGGGAAAGGCTCAGGACAAGCCTTCTCCTCAAGACAAGACTCCCAGAGAAAAGACTATGGAATGCATCATGTGTGGTGGTAAAACTCATTATGCTAAGGATTGTATCTACAATCCTAAGAGTACTATCCACATGAATAATAAGAAGATCTCTTAGAAGAAGAAGAAGACTACTTTAGAAAGAAAATCCCTTTCTTTCAGAAGCACCAAGGTGACTTAGAAGAAGATATGTGGAAAACTATCTTCAGAACCAAGTTTGGTCTTGGAAGAAAGGAATGCTTCCAAAGCACTAAAGTTTACTATAGTGGATGCAAAAGCTTCCGAAGGTTCAGCCTCCAAAACTTCTAAAGTCACTAAAACTTCCAAAATTTTGAAAGCCAAGTCTAGTATTCCAAAGATGGTATGGAAGATGAAGGAATGCCATGTGACCGAATTTTTCTCATTAACAACAGTCGAGGATCGCATAAGATTGCATATAGGATCAATAGTTGTTGATCTTTCTTATGTTCAACTTGATGAGCCCAAGACCAGCAAGGCTTGGGTTTCCACATGTAACTAATCATCATTTTTTATGTGCAGGAACAGCTAAAGAGCAAAGGAAATGTATGGATCATTGTGAGTGGTTGTTCCAGGCACATGATAGGAAATGGTTCTTTTCTTCAGAACTTTGAGAAAATTGATGGAGGGCCAGTTGCATTTGGAGGTGAATCTTGTGGTTACATCACTGGAAAGGGAGGGGTCACAAATGGTAAGCTCAGCATTGAAAATGTAAACTTTGTCAAGGAGCTTGAGTACAATCTCTTGAGTGTATCTCAATTTTGTGATTAGAGACATAACATGCTCTTTATAGAGCATGAGTGCATTATTCTCAAACCCGAGGTGATCATGTATAACATGGATTTACAAGAAACCTACTCTTTTAGAGAAGTTTCTTGCTTTCTATCTAAAGCCAATAGTGATGAGTCTTTACTCTAGCAGAAAAGAATGTGCCATGTAAACTTTAAGAACATGAATAAATTAATTAAGAATTATTTGGTAACTGGAATGCCAAAAAAAAAGTTTACAAGTGATGACCATTGTGTTGCATGTTTGAAAGGAAAGCAACACAAAGTGTCTCACAAGCCAAAGGAAATGAACTCCATCACTACTCTCTTTCACTTCTTACACTTGTATCTCTTTGGCTCCACAAGTGTAATGAGTTTAGGAAGAACTTCATATTGTCTTGTGATCACAGATGATCTTGTGTCTTCTTTCTTAATAGTAAGGATGAGACCCCTGAAATCTTGAAGTCTTTCATTTTAAAAATTGAGAATCAATCTGATCACAAGATTATGACCATAAGATGTAATCAAGGAATTGAGTTCAAAAACCAAATTCTTGATTCATTTTGTGATGAAAAAGGTATTGCATGGCAATATAGTGCTCCTAGAACTTCTCAAGAAAACGATGTTGCTAAGAGGAGAAACAGGACACTTATTGAGGCTGTAAGGATCATGCTCTCTGACTCTAAACTGCCCATCAAATTCTGGGTAGAGGCAGTCAACACTGCCTGCTGTGTGCAGAATAATGTTTAGTTGTCAAGACTCATAGTAAGACACCTTATGAACTGTAGCACAAAAGGAGACCTTCATTGGTTTCCTCAGATCATTTGGCTGTCCATGTACTATCCTGAACACCAATGTTCATATAGCCTAATTTGCTGAGAAAGCAGATGATGGACACTTCACTAAATACTCTTATCAGGATAAGGCTTATGAGCATTCAATCTCAAAACTAGAGTTGTTGAGGAGTCAGCCAATGTGACTTTCAATGAACACACTCCATGTGTTAAAGGTTCTGGTTCTAATTGGCTATTTGTTCTTAATTTAGTTACTAACTGTTTTAACTAATCTTGTGAAGATGTTTCAAGAACAGAAGATAATATATCTGCAGCAGATCCTAATCCAACATTTTAGCTGAGAATACTAAATGATCAAATCTCTTCAGCTTGAGTGGTAACAAACACTGCAAGTGGAGATCCTGTCAGCACACACATGATAGATCCTTCTGCTGATACATCTTAAGTGCCACCAAATTCTAGAAATAAGGCACAAAATTCAAATGAAGGGGTTTCCAACGAAGGGGAAGATGCAGATGGTGACAGTGATCAAGAATATCTTGATGGTGACAACCTCTCCACTTAAGGCTCCACTTAAGACAACATTCATGATGTCTCACACTCTCTTTATCAAGTCATGCTTGATGGGTGTGTTGATGTGGTAGGTGATACTCAATCATAAGATTTGAATTTCTCAAATTTTGATTTTTCAAACTAACTTGATGTGATTCCTCAACTCAGAATCCATGAGTCACATCCTACCACAAACATCATTGGTGATGTTGGAACTAGGGTGAGAACAAGAGGACAAGCCCATGATCAAAATATTTGTCTGCACTTTTGTCTCTTATCCTAGATTGAGCCAAAGAAAGTAGATGAAACTTTGAATGATTGAAGTTGGATTGAAGCAATGCAGGAGGAAATGCTTAAATTCAAAAGACAGGGTGTTTGGAACCTAGGTCCTCTTCCTCCTAGGAAGATGCCTATAGGAACAAGATGGGTTTTTAGGAAAGTAAAGGATGATAGAGGACTTGTCATCAATAACAAAGCAAGACTAGTAGTCCAAAGGTATACTCAAGAGGAAGGGATTGACTACACAGATGTCTTTGCTCCAGTAGCAAGACTTGAAGCTATAAGAATATTCCTTGCTTTTGCTGCATCAAAAGATTTCAAGGTCTACCAACTTTATGTCAAGTGTGCATTTCTATATGGAGTGATAGATGAAAAGATGTATGTTTGTCAACCACCTGCCTTTGCAGATCCAGATCATCGTGATATGTCTGCAAGCTTGACAAAGCTCTCTATGGGCTGCAACAAGCTCCAAGGAAGTAATATGAGACACTTTCACAGGACCTTGTTCAACATAGTTACAAAATAGGTACTATTGACAGCTCTTTCTTAATAAAAAGAACAGGGAATGACATGATGCTGGTTCAAGTTTATGTTGATGAGAACATCTTTGGGTCAACTGATGAAAGACTCTGCAAGGAGTTTGAGAAGCTGATGAAGAATACATTTGAAATGATTGCAATGGGTGAACTCAATTTTTTTCAAGGAATTCAAGTGAAACAAGTTGACAATGGCATCTTCATAAACCAGTCAAAGTATGTTCAGGACATACTAACCACATTTTAAATATTATCCCAGACTATTAAAATCAAAGTTTTTCCTCCATTTTCATCTTCATTCTTCCTCTCAAAGCAAACTCTAAAAACCCTCAATCTCTCAAAGTCTACCAAAATCATCCAACTTTCAAATGGCCACTCAAACCCTTGAATTTCGTCCAAATCAGAATATCAGTGCATCACTTGAACCCATTGGTGATAATGTCTATGATCCCGTTTTTAATTTTTCTAAAGATAGCAATTACTCATTTGCTATCACTATCGATCATGTGATTTGCGAGTCTACCATCAAGAAATTCTAGAACACCTGCTCCACACAGCGAGAGAATGGAGTTAAGGTTCTCATGGCTACAGTGTAAGCAATGCAGATCACCATCTCCGGCGCCAAAATTCGTCAACATTTAAGGTTGAACAACGCAGATGGTGTCTATTCCTTCTCCAAGGATGTGGTGAGTGCCACTGTTAAGGAGATGGGATATGAAGTACCCCTCTCGACGTCCACCTTCTTCGAATCTCTGGTATATCATAATTGGAGAATCATTCTTCATATCTTTTTACACTATCTCTTAAATAAGTCGGGCGGATGGGGCCAAGTACCTTTGGATGTCGTAGGGGCTATCCATGGTATAGTCAAACAGTAGCGTTTTGATTTCTCAAACTTCAATTTTCAAGACCTATGCATAAATGTAAATGTTGCTGCAAAATTCAAGTTTTTAATGTGCCCTAGACTCTTACAAATCATTTTCCAAGAGGAATCAGAGGATAAATTAAAACAGCAAGGAGTAATTCATGTCCTTGGAACTTTAAGCAAAGTAATATTTTCAAAGTTTAGGGCCACTCCTAAATCATTTTCAAGGAAGGTGACTCCCCTATTTAATCATATGCTTGAGGTCTTTGAACCTCAAGGTGACAACATGGCTACACCCACCATTGCTTATCCCACACCCTCCACTTCAAAGCCTAAATCACTTAAACATAAGCGAACCCCTATTTCTTCTACTAAGAAGATGCAAGCTCCCAAATCACCCTCTCTCAAAAAGGCAAGACTAGAAACCAGGGTCCCAATCAAGTCAAAGGTGTAAGCCACACCTAAACAAAGCTCAAAGAAGAAGGTTCCTATTCTTTCTTCTAAGCATTCCCATAGCCAAACTTGAAGCCTTCTATGGAAGAAGTCTCATTAGTATCTGGTTCACATCCCGGGACATTAGGTAAAGCTCATCTCTCTCCCATACACATGTCTACCACCCAGGATGATGATGTTCCTATCTCACATAAACATGAATCATTGTCTCCCCCTTCCCATATAACAAAGACAGTGGGGATTGATGTGTTTACAGTAGCATCTGACCCACATCCTTCATCCCAAGAGGTTGATCCTAGGATCCACAACTGTGAATGAGGGAAGTTTAAAACAGATAGATGAAAGGCGGCCCAAAACCTTGATCTTGCACAAAGGCTGATGTTCTTGCAAGAAGAAAATGCAAGATTGAAGGTGTACGATAAAGAAGCAACAGTTCTTGAATTTAAGAATTGTCTACTTAAATCTTTGGCAGATAGAGTTCTTGAGTTAGAAGCTCAACTCAGGACTCTACAGCAACAAGCTCAAATAGTTGTCTACCTTGAACAACAAATCACAAATCTTTATCAAGCTACTACAAAGGCAATGGATCTCAAGCACAAAGTTGAACATCTTCAAGAGACCATTGACATTCAAAAGTCCATCATCCTGAGTATCCAGTCTTTAGCAACACAAGAACCTTTCGATGTGCCTTCTCCTATCCTCTTAGTCTCATCTAAAATCTCAGATGATGCTAACAAAAAGAGGGAAGATAAGCCCAAAGAAGCTGAGGACATCCTTTAGAGATTGGCTGCTCAAGTCATTCATTCAGCACAACCAATCTCCTTTTCTTCATAATGAACTAACTCGTATGAGCCTCTATCAGAAGCTGAACTTAATTTAAATAAGCTTCTTGATAGGTATCGCCATGATAGTGATGAATAAAAGGAAATTGAAGCCAGGAGAGTACTGAGGATGTTAAATCAAAAGGTCCAACTTAGGAAGAGGAAGATGGCTTTAACTAATAAATTCAGCACTTCTTCCTTACTCTCTCTAAAGCGAAAGAGATCTAATGAAGAATCATCAAAGAGAGAGTTCGTGCTTGGATTAGAAGCCCTTCCCAAACCATCTGCTAAAGATGAAGCACCATTGCTAAAGGTACTTCAAGAAATGCTAAAGTACTAAGCAAATCAAGTACCGGTGCAATTGCTGAACGTACTATATAGGCCCTTTCGGCAGATGAATCCTTAGAAAAGATGGTGGTTTACACAAAATGCACTCAGACCATGGATGATGACATGAGAAGACATGTATTGACTCTTGAAGTAAAACCTACGCAACTTCATAAGGATGCACCTGAGTCTAAACTCAAAAAATCACTTGAGGTGATATTTGGTCAACCGGAAGATGAAACTGAAACCCAAGTTAACTTTGAGGTGAACCTTAAGACTGATGGCCCATAAGACACCAACGAGGCTGAGAGAGCTCAGAGAACTGCTGTTGATCCCAAGGTGCAACACTTAGGCCTTCGGCAATCAAACTTACTAAAGTCTCTACCTTTGACAAAGGTAAGATACATATGACTACTGAAGAGGAAATAGAATTGGAAGCACAAAAATCAAAGGCCAGATTTTTGATGACCAAAAAGGTGGAACTATTCCCACAAAAGGTTGAAGAGGATGCAATAGTTCTGATGGCTGGCAGATCTCAAGAATCCTCTATAAAAAAGAATATCATTGCACTACTCAAGAGTGCAAAGGAGTCAAGAGCTGCAAGAACTGCATCCACAGATTTCAACCGTGATGGTGAACCCAGTAGAACAACTTCAAAAGCTCCACCTAGATCAAAAACCAAAGCAGTCAAGAAGGTGCCATTTAAGTCATCCAGGTCATCTGCCGAAAGCACCTAAATTACAGCAACTCAGCAGGGCTCCACAGCTACAACCTCCAAACTTAAACCCATGATCTCTTCAATAAAGCAAGAGAAGAAAGATGAAGATAAATGTCTCCTAGCAGCTCAGCTCAAGTTGAAAGGATACAATTTCTATGAGATCACGGAGTTGAACACTGTTGAGATTACGTCAAAGTAGATAGCCGCAACTTATGCTAAGATGGAGAAAGTAGCTAAGTCAACAAGAAAGAACAGGGCTGAATCAAAGAGAAAGAAGAATGAAAAGGTTCAGCAAGAGTTCAGGAATAAGTGGCAGATGAAGCAATTCCTCAAATGGTATGGTTTCTCTAGTAGACAGGTCGGACCAATGAGCATGTCAACTCTAGATCTAAATATCAGAGGAATCAAGAAGAAAGTTGCTGCTAGAGAGCTTCCAAAGCTTGAACAAGCCAGGGAGCAGGGAGCAATGGGAGAGACTTCAAGCTAAGTCTAAGAAAACCATTGAGCAAGATTCTCCACAAGTCCAACAAGCTACTAACATAGCAAAATCCCCTACCTAAAGCCAATCCGAAGAGTCAGCAGATGAAGTGATCATCACTAATGTTGTTGATAGAATTAGGCACGGGTTGAAACATCCTGAAGAAGAAGAAAACCTTTCAGAATATGAGGAAGAGGAAGACTCAGAAATGAAGATAGAATAATCAAATGGGATTGTGATCTAAAAACTGAGATGTTCTGCATTGAAAGAAAGAATCAAACAAAATCCTTCTTCATATCTGAGATGGATGTTCTAAAGCTAAACTCTAAAGACTTAAAGAAGATGTATAAACTAATCTCAAAAAATAAAGACATGCCAAGCAAGTACAAATCAATGGTTGATATTCTAAAGATGATGTTTGATATCAGGGCTGAGCAAAAGGAAGAAGAAGCTCTCAATGTGACTCCTCTGAACATTCATGACCCAATCATTCATTGGAGTTACAGTTCCTCAACCAACTCCTTTACTCTAACATATGCTAGTGCCAGCAAATTTGAAGTAAAAGAGTATGACTTGTTCAGACTATCTCAGCACAACATGAAGGATTTGATAAATCTACCTCTCGACAACCCCTCAAGAGATAGAATAGGATACATGTACGAGCTTCTGTTGATCAGGATGCTTGAAGGATGAAGATAGAGTTTTGGTAGCATCATCCTAGGGGGAATTTGTTGAATCATGAAGGATGAATCTACCGAAAACTATGGATTTCAGCATTGGCCTTCAACTGTCGATCCAGACAAAGAGCTTAATCAAATTCTTCTTGTGTTGTGATAATAAGTAACTAACTTAGATTCTGCATTCGTTAGTTGCTGATCTTAGAATAAATTCTTCTTGTCCTAACCGATCCCGATCCAACAGTAACACTACTGATCAAAGGAGCCCTTATGTCCTCTGCCCTTGGTTTACTATACTTTTGTAACAAGTAAATACATGCAATCTACAAGGGTCCACAACCAAACCTATTGACAACTTGTCGGCCCTTGCTAATAACTTATCACAGAACATTAGTTATTGGTGGAAATAATAATTCATTTAACAATATAGTTATGGTTGGCGAGAGCTAACCATGAACAGGAGCTTGTCACACTCCGATAGTACTATATATATTAATCCATCAGCTCAAATCAATGAGTTAATCGGTTGTGTAAGTAACAGGCCTGAGTGTGATAATCCTTGCCACATGTAATATACGTTATGTTACTAGTGCAAATTATGAAGTAAACAAGTATCTTGTATTTTTATAAAAGTAAGTATTTCAAGCATGGATTTCCCATAAATATGTAAAATGAAAACGGGGCTACAAATACTCAACTTGAGTCTCGACTTAAGTGAGACGACGGGTTACAACATAATGGTAAGTGTCCTACTCGAGCTACAAGTAAATAAACACTACTTGAGTTCCATGGACTAAATCTATGCATAGAACAATGGTAACAATATTAGTTTATTTAATGACCTATTCAGGACTTTGTCGGTTTAATACTTATGTGTTAAATGCATCCATATTTGTAGTTGGCTTGACGTCATCCTTTTTATAAAATATCTTATGTATTAAATGTATATATTTGGCCATCATAAACCTTATTTTTAAAGATATTATTACTTGTACAAATATAATATATTTTTATTTCATATAGTAAAAATAATCGGCTTTATAAAACATGCAAAGAACAAATATATATGTCTAGATAGACCAAATTTATGTATATATATACACACATATATATATACATATATATATATATTATATATCTTCCGGTTAAAGTAGAAACGACTTTCTTGGCTAAAATAAAAATTACAATGGTTTCCGTCATAATTTGTTATAAATGGTTTATAATTTAGTTTATCGAATGTGAACCACACCAAATGCAAATAACACAATAAAAAATAATATTTCATAAAATAAAATAATAAACGAATATGTATGAATATACATGAGTCTTATAAATAATATTATTTCATGAATTGATACATATATATAAACAAGTTATTAGTCCGTAGTCCAACCTCTTGGGCTAGGTCTTGTTTTATATGTATTCTATTTTATAGGTCTTTAACAACCCACATAGTGAAGACCTTCAAGCATATAATACCAATATGTGTCCATGAGATCATGTACATTTGAATGTACATAATTTTAAAGATATATATTTTTTTCACACATTGTTAGTGTATTGAGAGGCAAAATATACTTATGAATATTAATGTACTTATGTATTTGTATTATTTTAGTTAGGATGCAAAATCATCCATATATGATGGATGATGTCACATAAAGTTATAACTTGAGCCACGGGGACACCACCTTAAACATTGTCAAGTGTGTCACGCTATGATCATATAACTTCATAAGCATAAATCCTCCAACATGAAAGATAAAAGGTATGAAGGATTGGGAATAAACTTCTTCATATAAGTTTTACTTTACATGAAAGTATATGTATATATATGTATATATTTGCAATGTTTGCATGGAATGCGTTAAAATAAAAGGGTATAATGCATGTAATATAAACTATGATGGTGTAAATATGTATATATTGATGCATGAAATCCAAAATAGTGGCTTACCAAAAGATTAATAAGGATGTGACTTTAATGTTCTTGCACAAATTCCTTGAAACTTCAAGTGTTTGAGAGTGTATATGTGGGTTTGGTTTTGGAGATTCCAAAGCCAAGAATGAGAGGGATGGAAGAGTGTTCTGTGTTGGTGCAAGTGTACTTCATGGCTCAAGCCTTTTATTTATAGTGTAAAAAACATAAGTTCCACCACATGTGTTGTCAAGACTCATGATGGTGTCAAAATTTGTTATGTGAAAATTTCAAAAGGTTAAGATGGTGAGGTGAAGGTAATTGACCATCATGGGAGAAACAAGAAGATGACAAATTGGTGATGTGTAGATGTATAGTATCCTGTAAGTATGTGGGCTATTAATGATTTGGTAGATGATTATTAAAAAAAATCTAGTTTTATAAAAGATATACTAACATATGTGTTAATGTGTTTTACAAAAGTGTAGTGTGTTTTGATACTATATGTATATATATATATATATATATATATATATATATATATATATGTATGTGTATATTGTCACACCCCCGCTAGTAGCGGAAACATGAGGATGCGACGGATGGGATCGTCATAACACATTAGGGGTCTAAGAGAATCTATAAATGAATTCTTCGTCGATGGATCATGACGTCGCCGACACAAAAGAACAAGTGTCAACAACAATCAACACCATAACGTTATTCTGTAAATGCATAAATAATCCAAAAGTTCAAAGCTAGAACAACCAGTACAATATCAATCCAAAACAATTACAAAACCAACAATAATAAAAAATAGTCCAAAACTAATGTTCCAATGTCTAATGCTTTTGAAGGAGTGGTCTCGTCTAGAGTTCATTGTCCAAGTACTTAAGCATTGATAACTAAAAAGAAATGCTCTAAAAGTCAACATACGTTGGTGAGTTCACAGGTTTAAAATTTGTGTGTATGAGAACATAGAAGTCATAGAAACCAACATAAGCTTATGTCGAGTCCAAGTCCAAATAACCGGATTATATTCACCCAATAGCATGCACATGCCATGTTAGTCTTAGCTAGCATACCGACAATAAGGGTGGGCGTGTCAAACCATTCGTACTAACAATACCTTTCCACGACAGTCAAGTACAAGTACAAAATAAGCCTAAACACTCATGAAGGGAATCTAGACTTGATCCTATGACTCAAACCACACAAGATAGTCCAATCAAAGTCCAAAACAAAATTTAACATTGCATAGTCCAATAACAATGAGCATGTTTTTCTACAAGTAAAACATACTAAAAGGTGCCGTGAAACTCACCTCAAAATTGTACGGTCCAAGTCCACTTCAACTACATCAAGTAACTATAGATAACAAAACAACATAGGATTACTAAAGGTCAAAAAGACCTAATTGGTTATGATCCTCATAGTTCAGTCCTTAATGCCCAAACAAGTTCTTATTTTAATAATACCTTAATTTATTTATTATTTCAAGTCCATTGTCCAACATTAATTCCCAACACTGATTCATTTTAGTTTTCATGTCCCCAACATGTACCATTGTCATTGATGTTTCGAAATGTATATTTATTAATTCAAATTCGCTGACATATGAACCTTATATGTTCTTATCCTTTAATGTCTTAGAACCCAACTTTTAACTTAACTTTTAACTTATTTTAGTTAATTAGCCCCAAGTCTAAACATTTAAATTTAGTAAAAATATGTCAACTTGTAGAGCTGATCGCGCCCCAGTCTTGCATAGACTGTTTGGAGGTCGAAATGGTAACAAAAAATTGCGTAACAAGAAGCTTTTGAAAGATAAGACCCTAAACTAACTTTCAGAAAAAGAATGACCTCAAATGGACCAATTATGAGGGGGATATGACTGAACGAACACAACCTAATATTCCGCCACAATTTAACAGCTTTGACCTTTCATATTTTTTATTGCGTTTGGAGGACCAAACGACGTCGAAACGACACGAGACCACTTAGGTTAATTAGAGGACTCACTGTATTTGATTTTAGACATAAATTTGACAAATTTGAGCTTGATATGACTGAGTTATAACCTGCACAAAACGTTCATGTTTTATGACAGCAAGCTGTCCAAATTTCCAATCTTTTCCGTTGTACCCCAAATATATTATATTCGCGTTCGATCAATCCATTACCATTCCTTAATGTTTTTATGAAAAATTTTTGTTTCAAATTGTCCATAAGGATACTATAGATTACAATCCAATCATAACAACATCAAGAAATAATCCTAAAACTAGGGTTTATCTTCTTGTGATGATCCCATCCTCAAACGTGCAATTCTTTCATGATCTGAACACCATAATCGAGAGAAGATGAGCATTAGATGATGATTTTGATGATTTATGATAAATAACAAGAACATGAGCAAACAAAGATAAAATCATTAAAATGAATGGTTTTCTTACCGGAGAAGGTTTAGATTATCAAGTCTTGAAAAAAATCAACCTTGAATGATAGAATATCATCAAAATTAAAGGAATTGAAGATGATGGTGAGCGATTGGAATGAAGAACAAGTAGAGCGTGGATGGTGACGGCTAGGGTTTCATTAGAGAGTATTTTTGGAGAAAGATTTGTAGAAAAATAAAGAGAAAACAAGGGGGAGGCCCCCTTTATGTAGAGTCTCGACCGAATAAGGCTTGGGGGTGGGCCCCTAGGCCCTTGGCCTATCCTATACTTTTCAGTCCCGTCTAAACCCACATGTCGTCCAAATTTTGCTTAGTTAAACTTTATGCTTTAATACGATTCCAAATGACTATTATATGCTATATAAAATATTTAATTTATATATTTTTAAATTTAATTATGTCCATTTAGTAGGCTTTAGAGAAAGCCCACATGTTTAATTTTTTTTTGTTTGCGTTATTAACGTAAGATTAATATTTTTACATTTTTTATTTTTTGTTTAATGTTAAGCACACGACCATCATGCTAAGTCCAAATCGGTGAACATACACTATCACCATGACCAAGGCCCACCGGATCGTATTTAGAACATAACACAGTTCTAGAACTTAGACACGCATCTAGTGTACTCAGATCAAGCCTACATTAGTTCAACTTTCAATTCAAATGTCACATTAATACCAAGTTAAAGTCAAAGAGTCAAAATCAAAAAGTCAAAGTCAAAGGTAAATGCAACTATTTTGGTGACGGATGTCACATATATGTACCTCGTTTTTATAAAATAATTATTCATTTTCGTCTTAATTTCATAAAATGGAATAAAAATAGCAAGACAATGACTTACGAAATAAGAATTCCCTATAACAAATGTTCATATATATATATATATATATATAAGCGATGCTTCAAATGTAAAATACTAATAATTGTGGAAACCAATAAACCATTTTCACCAATCATACTTTGTCACATGTCACTTTTCAAAGAAAATAAAAAAAAGATAATAGTAAGGGTATATTAGTAAAATTAGCCTTCCCTTCTTTTTTCATATCTTTTTATTTTATTTTAAATTACACTAATCAATACTAGTGATTTGATGTTTTATTTAACATCAATTTATTAACTTATACATTTTATTCTAAATAATTTTAAACACATTAATTCATTTTCACCTTTATGTATTTTTTATCCATAAAATAATTTTAATAACTGATGTGGATAAATAAATTTTATATTATTTTTATACCATATTACTGTTTTATATAATTTTATCTTATACTATATATATATATCATAATAACATATTTTTGCACCGCTGTTAATTTGTATAGAATTAATGTATATTTAAAAGAATGTATTCATTCGAAGGTTAATACAAATAATATTTAATTAAAACATTATGTACATTTAGAGTTAATTCAAATAACTAGATATACATTACAAAAAAAACAAATAGCTACATTACAAATGAATATATACTAGTAAATTTTCTTGAGTAATCTTCGATGTAGTAAACTACAGGTACATGAAATTAAATAAACAAATATCATAAAAAACAAAAAGAACATTTAAAATATATTAGCATGCGTTAAATTGTTTTTTAAATTAGTAATTTATCATGTATGTACGTTATTTTTACACAGGTGTAACGTTATCATTACGCATGTGTAAACTACGATTTCAACAAAAAAAATAAATGTTCAACTAATAAATGTATTTGTAATTCATTTTTACACATGTGTAAATTATTTTTTTACACATGTGTTAAATTATTTTTACACATGTGTAAAAGTCACTTTAGTCATTTTTAAGCAAGTTTTAAAATACAGTTTTATATAAATCACAATTAATTTTATATAAAAAGAGTCAATTAGTTTCATATAAATCATTAGTAATTAGTTTATGCAAATACAATTTTAAATATATTTAATTAATTACCAATTTAGCACATAAATTAAACAAAGTGTTACACATATGAAATGTGTTCACTAATTGTCAAATTCTTATTACATGTGTTACAAAAATTTTAATGTTAAAAAGTAACACATATGTTAAATAGAAAGTTTATCAAAATATATTACTTTACACATGTGTTAAATTTGATAACATATGTGTTAAATTTGATAACACATGTGTTAAAAGTTTCATAACTATCTTTAACTCGTAAGGTAAATTGTGCATAAAATAAAATACAAATGTGTTAAAATTTTTAGTTAGTTTCTAACCATTAGAAAATTTGTTACACATGTAATAAAAATATGACATTATTAAAATATCCAAATAAATGAAAAGTTTGTCAAAATTATTACTTACACATGTGTTAAATGTGATAACACACATGTTAAAGTTTTTAGATCTTTTTATTACATGGGGTAGGTGTGCAGAATGTATATAACACATTTGTTAAAGTTTTTTAGTTTGTTTATGTCCTATTAAAATTTCTAACAAATCTACACAACAAATTATGTTTCTTTTTAAGACTCAATCAACTTTTACAAAAACCCTAACAAATCTACCATCTTTTATCATTATTAAATAAAATTTGAGGGTTTAAAACCACAAACAACCTAACACAGACTATACGAACACATACCACGACCTAACACATAAACTAGCAGATGGTGGTCAATAAAAAAAAACTAGATGAAAACAAGAACTAATCTTGAACATCAACAAAAAGTTTTTAAAACATAAAAAACAGATCTAACCTTGAACACCAACAAAAAACCATCGATCCGTGAAAAATTGTGTGAGAGAAAGATTAAAACCTAGTAAAAATATATCTGATAGTTTACACACATGTAAAACTCAATTTACATGTGTGTATAACTCACTCTACATATGTGTACATATAAAAACCCAATAAAAATATATCTTATAAAAAATATAGAATTAACTATCTCATATACACATGTATAATAATTTATATACACACTTTAAACTAATATTTTAAACAAAAATGCTTGAATAGTTCCTTACAAAACATCACCAACTACATGTGTACACATGTTTAAAAATAGATTTAACCAACTTAAAATATATATATATATATATATATATATACATATATACAGTTGTAGCTTTACAGATCTGAGTAGTTCATTAAAAATATCAAAAATAAAAAAACGCAGATTTAAATGTTGAACACCAACAAAAAACCCATATAATACCTTGAAGAACAACAGGAAACCACAAGACCGTCGGAGTCGCCGTCGCCACCATCGCAGCCGCTATTGCCGTCATCGATTCTTTAGATGTAACCCAAATCTAAAAAATCATCACCATGAACATATATCTAAACTTGAATATCAATATAAAAAAAATCATAGATGTATCTTGAACAACAACAACACAACACATGTAACCCATATCTAAAAACTTATCACCAACAAAAAAAACTCAGATCTAAAGTTGAACACCAATAAAAATTTACTTAAACAACAAAAAAAACTAGACCTAACTTTAAACACCAATGAAAAACCATCGGTCTATCGTCGGAGATGCCGTCACCACCATCGCAGCCGTCGTTGCCACCATCGCAGCTGTAGATGGTGGTTAGCCACTGTCCCCATCGTCGTCCCACCTCGCCTTCTAAGAAACGATCTTGCTAAGCTTTGGTATCACCTTTTGCCTTTTGGATCTTTGATTTGTCGAAATCCTTTGGGTAAACGTTTTTTATTTAAAAATGAAGATGAATCTCTTAAATTTCTTTGTGTATGTGGGGTTGAAAAATTTCATTTTTGAATAATCTTGAATCGGTAACTGAGATAAAAATGATGATATATATTTAGTGATTACAGTAATTGTCAAATCAAAATAGGCCCTAGAGTGGTTATGTAAAAATTCCATTATGCCCTTCATTGTCTTAGATTTTAAAAAAGACCCACAAAAGTACAATTTCTCTATTATATATTTAGTGATTACAGTAATTGTCAAATCAAAATAGGCCTTAGGTGGTTTTGGATAAAAAAATATATGTGTACCTCATTTTTATAATAATAATCATGCATTTTCGTCGTAATTGCATAAAATAGACTAAAAATAACAAAACAATGACTTACGAAATAAGAATTGCCTATAACATATTGTAAGGAATACTTGAAAGGCTGATGCAACCAAAGTAGCCAAAGAGCTTCCTGCTTGCATGCATGTGCATGGTAGAAGTTACTTCGAAAGTTTTACACTTCTCCTAAGAAAACTGTCTAAGTGTAAAATCTTCCAAAGCCAAGACCAAGATCTTCCGAAGCCAAAGATGAAGTCTTCCGAAGCTTAGAAGACAAAGTCTTCCAAAGCCAACAAGACAGAAGACTGATTTCTTCCAAGGACAGAAAAGACTTGCTTTCTCTGATCTATTTTTTCAGAAAGCTGACCAACTTTCCACTGCCACTCTAAAGACTCACCAACTTGCATAAGTTGGTGAAAAGGTCCATGCTTTAGTAAACTGTAGATTATGGTCTAGGTCTCTGTAACTTTCTACTTTGTACTTTTATCCTTTTTGTAATACATTAGGATGTGAGTTATGGCATGTCATAGTCACATGTCAAAAAGGAAGTCTGCTTTTTGACCTTATATTGATTTTGTTGTCTAGATCAGTGTATCCAGCTGGCCTTCAAAGTATGATCGCTTGTATGATGTAGTATAAAGTATCTCAGGTCTTGTATTTTGAATTATCACTTGATCACTTTGTAACTTTGTAATATAACTTGAGAGCAATATATAGCATTCTTGAAAACCATTTCTGCTTGTGTTCTTTTACTTTAAGTTCCTAGTTTATATAAAGTCATTTTCCTATTTGATCTTGTAAGTGATATTCAAGTTTACTCTCCAAACACCTTGTGAAACTATGGCATTGACCTCCCCAAACCGGTCCTGCAATTGGTATCAGAGCTTTCCACGCTCTTGATTGTAAGATCATACCATCTTAAATCTGCTCAGTTTCACAAAGCACTTACTTGCTCAAATGGCATCTCTCTCCAAAGCTGACATGGAAGCCGACACAAGGAAAAAGTCTCCACTGATCACTCCTGATGACTTTGAAACTTGGTACCAAAGAATGAGAGGGTTCATTAAGTCTCAAGGCAGCAGGATGTGGAGATCTGTTGTCTCTGGACCTCGTGTTCCATGCACACCTTCAGCAACTGCTGCTGGTGAAATGATACCAAAGGATATGACTGACTATTCTCATAAAGATTGGAAGAGAATAGATGTAGATCTTCAAAGTGCTCTTCCTAACTCTATCTACAGAGGCTTCAAAAAGTGCAAAACTGCCAAGAAACTCTGGGATGCACTGAAGTTGATGTGTGAGGGGTCTGAGGGAGCCAAGGAGAACAAGAAAGACCTTATGAAGTAGCAGCTTGAGAACTTCACCTTCAAGATTGGTGAAACCATGACTCAGCAGTATTTCAGATATGTTGAGATTGTGGACACTCTAGTGGATACTGTTGTCAAACTAGAGAATAGGGACATTGTGAGTAAGTTCATGTTCTCAGTTCCCAGAGAATGGACTCACTACTGTGTGGCCACTAAAAGAACTTAGAGTCTCTCAACTCTCACCTTTACTGAGCTGCATGGTATCCTGAGCAGTTACCAGATGGAAATGAACATGCAAAATCCATCTCACAGCTCATCCAGTACCCACAAGACTTTTGCCCTCCATGTGGTTGAAATGGATAGCTGAGAACCTTAGCATCATCTTCTCAGCTACCCTGACAACTCACAAAAGGGCCTTTTCATCATCTCCCGGAGACACCAAGGGAGAGCTACATCCAAGGAAGCCCATTCCAAGATACAAGTTCTTCTCAAGCCTTTGTGCTTTGTGATGAAAGTTCAGGCAACTTTCTCTTTACTTTGGAAGACTTGGACTGCATTCATCCAGATGATCTGGAGTACATGGAGATTATGCAGCAAATGACTCTCCTCACTCACAGAGCCAAGAAGTTATACCAAATGATAGGGAGGAAGTTTCCTAGCAATGTATCCAGTGGCAAGTTTGGGCCGGATAAAAGCAAAGTGAAATGTGACAAATGTAGCCAGATGGGACACTTTGCTAGAGAGTGCACAGCACCAAGAACAAATGGTGGCCAGGCACAATCCAGATCAAACTACACTAAGGGAGCTCCAAAAGCTAAGAAACCCAAGCAACAGGCTGTAGTAGCTGTTGAAGAAGGAGGCTTTGAGTGGAGTTTCCAGGTTGAAGATGCTTCTTCTAACCATGCCTTGATGGCTGACCATGAAGAACCTAAGGTAACAAAACATCTTTGTACACCTGAGTGCATGGCTAAAGTTAGCATGTATAGGTCCTACTACTTAGAAGTAAGATCTGATTTTGAGTCTTTGAATATTTTAAAAGCTGATCTTAAAAGAGCAGAAAATGATTATAAACTTAAAACAGAAGATTTAAAGAAAACAATTTCTACTCTTAAACATAAGCACACAAATTACAGGATTCAAATCAAAGATCTCATTGCTAAGTTAACTGAATGCTAGGCTAAGCTTGTGATCAGCAAAGCCAGGGCAGAAAAATGTGTTCTTAAAGAGGAAACCTTCAAGAACATCATATCTTCATCTCTGCATGCCAAAGGATCTTATCAGAACAGGCAGGGACTGGGATCTAGTAAAATAGCTCCTCCAAACACTCTATTATCTGTAAGACAGCCAAGGTGTGGAACTTGTGAAGATTAGCTTCCTCCAGAAGATCCATTTCAAGAGAAAGATGAAGATGATGATAATGAATAGGAGATGGTGAAGGATGAATCTTAACTGAGTGAGAAGTTTCAATCTGATGAGGGACACCATTCTCCTGGAGAGAAGAAATGAACAAAGATAGCCAAGTCTGCAAGAAAGAACTTGATCAGGAATGCAAAGAGAAAAGCCAAGAAAGCTCAAGAGATCAAGGCCACCTTTAACTTGAAGTAGAAGCAAGTATTCATATCTGCTGGGTTTGAGGTGGTGAAGACTGCAAACTTAACTATGAATTCTATTACCAGGAGTCCTAGTTTAAGTTCAAACCATCCTTGTCAAAAGAGAAAGGTTGATAAAAAATGCACCACTACTGCACTGCCTGAACCATCCAGTTCCAAGAGCAAGCCTATCCCTAAAAAGTCTGCTGCATCATCTACAAAAGTGAAGAAGGAATTGGAAAGTGATCTAGCTCAACCAGCCTCTCAGAAGAAGTCTCTCAGAATCAGCTCAACTACATGCATCATGTGTGGCGGTACTGAGATAAAGAAGAAGAAGTCTTCTCATCTTTCTAAGGATTGCATCTACAATCCCAAAAGTAATGTCAACATGACCAAGAAGGCTTGTGAGATAAAAAAGAAGAAGACAGCTTCAGAAGCAAAGTCTTTTTTTCTAGGAAGCTCCAAAAAGAAGGCTCAGAAGATAAGTTGAAAATTGCATTCGAAAGATATTTTGGTCTCGAAAGAAAGGAATGCTTCCAAAGTACTGAAGTCTGCAGTGGATGCAAAAACTTCCGAAGGTTCAGTCTGCAAAACTTCCGAAGTTGTAAAAACTTCCAAAGCATTGAAGGCCAAGTCTAGTCTGTCCAAGATGGTATGGAAGATAAAAGAAGGCCAAGTGACTGAAGTTTCATTATCATGAACAGCTCAAGATCCTCAACGCTTAAACATAGGATCCATAACTATTGATATATCTTCTGTTAATATAAATAAACCTAAGACAAGTAAGGCTTGGGTCTCCAAATGTAACTAACCATCTTTTTTTGTGAAGGAACAGCTGAAGACCAAAAGAAATGTATGGAGGGCAATGGCTCCTTGCTACAAAACTTTGAAAAGTTTGATGGAGGGCCAGTTGCTTTTGGAGGAGAATCTGGTGGTTACATCACTGGAAGGGGCAAGGTCACAAATGGTAAGCTTAGCATTGAAAAGGTAAACTTGGTCAAGGAGCTTGACTACAATCTTCTGAGTGTATCTTAATTTTGTGACCAGAAGTATAACATGTTCTTCACTAAACATGAGCCAATTGTTCTCAAGCCCGGGGGGTCATTCCTCAGGAGCATATCCTGCTCAGATCCCCCAGTAAGGGAACATGTACAAGATGGATTTGCAAGAAACCTCCCCTTCTGGAGAAGTTTCCTTCTTTCTGTCTAAAGCCAATAGTGATGAGTCCTTCCTCTGGCATAAAAGAATGTGCCATGTGAACTTTAAGAACATGAATAGATTAATTAAAGATGATTTGGTAACTGGAATACCAAAGAAAGAGTTTACAAGTGATGACCATTGTGTTGCATGTCTGAAAGGAAAGCAACACAGAGTGTCTCATAAGCCAAAGGAAGTCAACTCCATTACTACCCCCTTCACTTATTACACTTGGATCTGTTTGGCCCCACAAGGGTAATGAGTTTAGGAAAAACTTCAAATTGTCTTGTGATCACAAATAACTTCACAAGATACACTTAGGTCTTCTTCCTTAGACCTAAGGATGAGACTCCTGAAATCTTGAAGTCCTTCATTCTAAAGATTGAGAATCAATCTGATCACAAGGTCAAGATCATAAGATGTGATCAAGGAACAGAATTCAAAAATCATATCCTTGATTAATTTTGTGAGGAAAAATGTATTTCAAGACAATATAGTGCTCCAAGGACTCCTCAGCAAAATGGTGTTGCTGAGAAGAGAAACAAGACACTTATTGAAGCTGCAAGAACCATGTTGTCTGATTCTTAACTGCCTATCACCTTCTAGGCAGAGATAGTTAACACTACCTGCTATGTGCAGAACAGAGTTTTAGTTGTCAAGACTCATGGTAAGACTACTTTATGAGCTATGGCACAAAATGAGACCTTTCATTGGTTTCCTCATATCATTTGGATGTTTTTCCACCATCTTGTACCAAAGATAATCTAGCCAAATTTGCTGAGAAGTCAGATGATGACATTTCATTGGATACTTTTCTCAAGCTAAGGCTTAAAGAGTATACAATCTCAGAACTATAGTAGTTGAGGAGTCAGCTAATGTGACTTTCATTGAATACACACCTAGTGTGAAGGGTCTGGTCCTGATTGGCTATTTGATCTTGATTTGGTTACCAACTGTTTTAACAAATCTTGTGAAGATGTTTCAGGATCTATAGGTAACTTATCAATAGGAGATCCTGACCTAAGATTTGAGTTGAGAAGACCAAGTTTGAATATTACTTCAACTCCAATGGTAACTAACCCTGCAGGTGGAGATCCTAACAACACTATAGTGATAAATTCAGCTGATACATCTGAGCCGCCTACAAATTCCAGCTCAAAGGCACAAAACTCAAATAAAGGACCTTCAAATGTAGGAGGATGTGGAGATGGTGATTCTAACCAAGAATTCCATGATACTGAAGACCTCTCCACTGAAGATAACATCAATGATGTCACACACTCATTGGATCAAGTCAATCTTGATAAGTGTGTTGATGTGGTGGGTGATCCTCAATCACCATATTTGAATTTCAAAAACTTAGATCTGTCAAAGCAACTTGCTGTGATTCCTCAACTGAGAATCCACAAGTCTCACCCTACCACAAACATCATTGGAGATGTTGAGACAGGAGTAAGGACAACAGGACAAACCCATGATAAAAATGTTTGTCTGCACTCTTGTTTCTTGTCTCAGATAGAGCCTAAGAAGATTCATGAGGCTTTGAACGATGGAAGTTGGGTTGAAGCAATACAGGAGGAGCTGCTTCAATTTAAAAGACCAAAGGTTTGGAACCTATGTCCTCTTCCTCATGGGAAGACTACTATAAGAACCAAATGGGTTTTTAGGAACAAGAAGGATGATAGAGGACTTGTCATCAAAAACAAGGCTAGACTAGTTGTTCAAGGGTAAACTCTAGAAGAAGGGATTGACTATGGCGATGTCATTGCTCCAGTAGCAATACTTTAAGCTGTTAGGATATTACTGGCTTTTGCTACATCCAAGGATTTCAAAGTCTACCAGCTTGATGTCAAGTGTGCTTTTCTATATGGTGTGATTGAAGAGGAAGTGTATGTCAAACAACCACCTGGTTTTGCAGACCCAGATCATCCGGATTATGTCTACAAGCTTGACAAAGCTCTTTATGGGCGTCATCAAGCTCCAAGAAGGTGGTATGAGATACTATCACAATACCTTGTCCAACATGGATTCAAGAGAGATACCATTGACAACACACTTTTTCTTAAAAGAACAAGGAATGATTTGATTCTGGTTCAAGTTTATTTAGATGACATCATTTTTGGGTCACCTAATCCAAGTCTCCATAAAGAGTTTGAGAAGCTAATGAAGAATAGATTTGAAATGAGTGCCATGGGAGAACTCAATTTCTTTCTACGAATTCAAGTGAAGCACGTGGACAATGGTATCTTCATAAACTAGTCCAAGTATGTTCTAGACATACTAACCAGATTTCATTTAACTAACTGCAAGGTTGCCAAGACTCACATAGCAAGAAACCACTCTCTAGGTCCTGACCTTGAGGGGGAGTGTGTTGATGAACAACTCTACAGGGAAATAATTAGGTCTCTCATGTACCTCACAGCCAGTAGACCTGATATCATGTTTGCCACATGTATTTGTGCAAGATATCAAGTCAACCCCAGGAGGTCTCACCTAGTCGCTGTCAAGAGGATAGTTAGATATCTCAAAGGTGCTCCCAAGCTTGGACTTTGGTATCCAAAGTGTTCTGACTTCAATCTGTATACATATGCAGATAGTGACTATGGTGGTTGCAACATGACAGCAAAGTCTACATCAGGGGGATGTCAGTTCCTTGGTGGAAGGATAGTCTCATGGCAATGAAAGAAACAATCCTGTGTGTCTGCATCAACTACTGAAGTAGAATACATTGCTGCTGTAAGCTGCTGTGCTCAAGTGCTTTAGATTCAAAATCAGATGCTGGACTATGGATTTAACTTCAAGGAGACTCCCATCCACATAGACAACAGTAGTTTTATATCTATTACAGAGAATCCCGTGCAGCACTCCAAGACAAAGCACATTAATATTAGGTATCATTTGAAAAGATATAATTTTGAGAAAGGCTTGATAAAACTGGTCAAATTTAACACAAATGAACAATATGCTGATATGTTCACTAAAGCATTTGATGAACAGAGATTTAAGTATCTAACATCAGCTATTGGGATGATTAACCTTGAGTAGATTTTCATGAATTAATTTCAAAATTATTTCCTAAAATGTGTGTCTTAAATGTTGTCTATATCATCACCCATATAAGCCCAGTAATCTTGAGAGAAATTTTTATAACTAATATTCCTTAGACTTAAAAGAATTTGAGATGTAATTTATTTTGAAGAACATTAAGTTTAACTTCGAAAGAAACTTATGTCCTCAACTCAAATAAGTAAATTACCTTCAGAAGATGTTTGAGAAATATCTTCCGAAGCTTAAAACACTTATAAGACTTGAAGAAAAATTTTCTTCCGAAGCAAATTAGTCTCGGAAGATTATATATTAGATAAAACTTCTAATACTTAATGTCTCTCAAAACAAACTATACTTCGGAAGCAAATTTTTCTCTAAGAAAATTTCTTTCGAAGGAAATTCTTCTAACTCTAAGAAATATCTTCCGAAGTCGAAATTAGCTTTGGAAGTTTTTAAAAACTTCCGAAGGCAAAGTACATGCGGAAGATTTTCGACTTTCAAGAAAACTACCTTTTTGGGCACTTTTTCAGAGGTGGGACCGACATTCAGATTTCAAAGTTTATCCTTAACACATTAACTTTGTTTCAAATCCAATTCATCCATATACACTCAACGGTTCCCTCTTTCCTCACTATCTCCTTAATCTGAAATCTCGCTAACCTAAATTCTCCAAAAACCGACTTTGTTCTTGCATTCCTTCACCATAAAGCTACTTCAAATGGCCAACCTTAACCGCATAAACCAACCCGATTTCTTCATGCATCTTCACAGGCAACACAATCAGGTTGCTCTGTTGCACTCTGAGAAAGATCCTGGTTTCTCAGAGGTTTGCCGCTTCCTATCTCTATCAAACTACTTCACCTCCCTCACTATTGATCCTCCTCTCTATGAGCATCAACATCTGGAGTTCTAGCGGACCTGTCAAGAGGTCACTATGGACGGGGAGAAGGCACTGTCTGCCACAGTGCAGGGTAGGACAATCTTCATCACTCCAGCCTCCATAAACACTCATCTCATGCTGGATGATGCAGAAGGTGACTTGTCCTTCCCTAAAGCTGTTGTAAATCATTCTTTTGGTTAGATGGGCTATGAGGGGGACTACTCTGTAAAAACCTTCAGAAAGGGAAAGGTCTCCTCCCAATGGAAATACCTCCTCCATGTCGTTATTCACAGCCACTCAAACAAGCATGGAGGGTGGGATCAAGTTCAGGTATTCACATTTTGTTTATACAAATTTGCTTGCTAATTTGGACTCATTAGAATATTACATGTTCCTTAGATATGTTTAGCACATTCTTAACTATGAATTGGGCTCATAGTTAAGGGGACATACAATGTTCTTAAATTGGGACAGATGAAGCCCGACGTTTTTAAAATTATGAGAAAACCTATTATGGGATTCTCTGGGGTTGAAACAGCCCTTGTCCCAAAAATGTTAAAGCTCATTGCTCAAAGTGACAATCTAGCAGCACCAGCTAGTGTTGAACTCACACATGTTATCTCCCGGCTACCCTCTCAACCTCAAATAAGCATCACCTACCGGAGAAAATTCAAACGAACCCCTACACAGGCTATTCAGCATATGCAGGCCCCATATCACCTCCCATGCAGGAGGAAATGGACACTAGAGCTCCCACTTCCCCTAACGAGCAAACCCCTCCCATCACACCAATGATCAGTGCTGAGGTTCCTCATGCTTAGCCTGATGAGCTCATCACCCAACAAGCCTTAAGCCTTCACTTAGAGTCTCAAAACTCAAGTGAACAACTTTCAGGGAACAATTACCATCCCCAGCCTCTGAATCTTAACCAACCAATCCCCAACCTAGAATTCTATGATGATGAAGACATGGGATTTAGTGAGTACCATTAGTCTCTCTTCTCCACCCTTACTCAAGGAGAGATGAGTGCTCCCGCTTCTCCCATGTCTAGCCCACATCATCCACCCCAAACTGAGGTGGATCTCTCTAAACAAGTTCAGGAATCCATATGGAAGAGTCTCTCACTTCTACAAGTGATTACATCTTTAAGACCTCAACCATGGCAACCCAGCCCCTTGACACTTCAATTGAAGCTGTCATGGAGCAGGGGAAATCTAGCAGCCAAGAACAATATGCTGGTGATGAGGAAGAAGACTTTGGTCTAATTCTCTCATCCCCCCGTGATTCTTCATCTAAAGATAAGGGGAGTTTGCAACTAAAGGTGCAACAACTTTAACAAACATGCACCTATTTAGTTTCTAAGGTTAGTCACTTGGAATCTCAAGTGGCTGCCTTGCAAAAGAAGGTCAATGACCAGCAACTTGAGATCATCGATCTCAAGGGCAAGCTAGCTGAGAGACCACCAAGACAAACTCAACCAGGTCCATAAGGACCTGTGGAAGTAGTGGACTTAACCTCCAGCTCACCTATGCAAGTGGGTGATGTTACCAAAAAGGGGGAGAAAGTCCGTTCAACCACAAAACCTAAGAGTTCTGTCTTGATTATGGACAATGAGGATTCACCACCCTTACTTGCAGTTGTCTAGACTCATTAACTTCCTTAGCCTCACACTGATGTGGAGGCCATATTACAAGAACTTGAGGAAGGAATTCCAATGGCCATGTCTGCCCCATCCTACCCTGTCGAAAATCCAATATTGGATGGCAGTATGACAATTCAAGAATGGCCTTTGTGCTTTCTATATCTCAGGGGCAGCAGGAGGTCTTCAATTTTCAGACCCTGAGATTCCATGAGAGTATAGCTTTAGTCGATCTGCCACTTGTCAACCTAAGCCAAAACATATATGCTGGCAGATTTGTTAAAATGATTCAAGAGTGGGTGCTACAGGAGTTTAGAAGCAGAGCACAATTATATAGACAGAGGCTAGCAGGGAAAACTATTATTCAACTGGATCCTGAGGCAGACCCTAAGATTAGCTTCGAAGGGGAAACCTTGGTTGAAGGCCCAGTAGTGGACCCTGTGAACCTTGAGACAGGCTCATCCTCAGCACCCAGTACCCTTAGTGAAACACCTACCGGTGAAGGTGTATCACAACCTCTCCCTGGCCAGAGCTCAAGCTCAGTACAATCATTAGAAGGCCAAAGCTCTCTCCACCCTAAGTCATACAGGCCAACAATTAACAAAGGGAAAAGGGATATGAAACTTGAGGAGATTGAGGAGGAGAAAATGGAGAGTTAGAGAAAGGCTAGCGGAGAGAAAACAGGATAGATCCCAAGCTTCATGAAAGCTGCAATCACGTCTGCCCACAGGCCTAACACTCAAGATGATGAGTTAAGGGTAGCTAGATTGAATTACTTAGGATTAAGGAACTACAATATAGATGAACTCATCTCTCTCCCCTTAGCAGAGTTGAATGAACTACCAGACACAGAGTTGTCTAACGAGAGGAAGGAGGCTGAGGCTGTAGAATTGCTTCTCAAGATCAAAGAAGAAAAGAAAAGAAAGAAACTCTACAAAGCCCCTACCCTCTCTCCAGTTCAAGAAAGTCCTGAGAAGGAGACTGTGGCTGTACAACAGGAACAAACTCAGATAGGCAAAGAACAAGAAAGATAGAAAATGATAACCTATCTAAGTGCCACAGGTCTTTATCAGGCAGCCACTCTCAACCCTCTCTCATATGAATATGTTGAATTTGAATACCTCAAACGGCTAGAAGAAGAAGCTCAAACTCAAAGAAAAGCTATTAAGAGAAAAATGAGAGAAAAGGCTACTAAGTCAAGAGCCACCATCAGAGCACAAGAAAAGAGGTCTACTGATAGGCTGAAGATGGTGAGCTTCTTGAAGCTCTATGGGTTCTCTGGAAGGAGAATTGGTCCTATTTCTTTATCCATAATGGATGAGCATATCAGAAGGATCAAGCAGAAGATAAAGGAAGGTCAGCTGGTTGACTTGCATTCTCCACCAAGTCAAGTTGTACCTGAACTTGAGGTGAAGGTTGAACCACAAGATACAACACAACCTGATCCTAACACTACATCTAAGCCAACTTCATCTTCTGACCCACAGCAGGGTTATAAACCTCCTGCTTCTAAACATATGGAGGAAAAGGACCCAACTAAGGAGAATACAGAAAGATCAACCGGTGCTACAGGCCACTCTCCTTAGTTAAAATGTAGAAAGAGGAAAAGGATGGCTATCAGAAAGGGTAATAAGAAGAAGAAGAAGAAGAAGTCCAAGGCATCCACCTCTGCACCTCAAAATGAGTCTGAACATACTGAGGTTGCTCAAGAAGAGGCTACCCAATTAACTCCATCTCAAGTAGAGCCTCTTGTAGTTGGAAGACCCATTCTGTCCTGAAGCTTTGCAGCTAATCCAAACAGATGGTATGTCATTAGAGATCAAGGAGGTCAAGATGTCTATCTCTGGCATGACATGTTTGATCTCTCTACTTGATCTCTATGATATGAGGAGATACTATGACAGTCTGAGGGATCCTAACCAATTGATGAATAAAGGCATGATCTTGATCCTAATGAGGACTGTCAATTTCTGAGTATCCTTCTCAGTATTGGTAGCATCAACCTAGGGGGAGTTTGTAAGGAATACTTGAAAGGATGATGCAACCAAAGTAGCCAAATAGCTTCTTACTTGCATGCATGTGCATTGCAGAAGTAACTTCGAAAGTTTTACACTTCTCCGAAGAAAACTGTCTAAGTGTAAAATCTTCTGAAGCCAAGACCATGATCTTCCGCAGCCGATGATAAAGTCTTCCGAAGCTTAGAAGATAAAGTCTTCCGAAGCCAACAAGACAGAAGACTGATTTCTTCTGAGGATAGAGAAGACATGCTTTCTCTGATCTACTTTTTTAGAAAGCTGACTAACTTTTCTCTGCCACTCTGAAGACTCACCAACTTGCATAAGTTGGTGAAAAGGTCCATGCTTTAGTAAACTGTAGATTATGGTCTAGGTGTTTGTAACTTTCTACTTTGTACTTTTATCCTTTTTGTAATATATTAGGATGTGAGCTATTGCATGTCATAGTCACATGTCAAAAAGACAATCTGCCTTTTTGACCTTACATTGATTTTGTTGTCTAGATCAGTGTATCCAGTTGGCCTTCAAAGTATGGCCGGCTGTAGGATGTAGTATAAAGTATTTCAGGTCTTGTATTTTGAATTATCACTTGATCACTTTGTAACTTTATAATAGAACTTGAGAGCAATATACAGCATTCTTGAAAACCATTTTTGCTTGTGTTCTTTTATTTTAAGTTCCTAGTTTATATAAAGCCGGTTCCCTATTTGATCTTGTAAGTGTTATTCAAGTTTACTCTCCAAACACCTTGTAAAACTATTGCATTGACCTCCCCAAACCGATCCTGAACACACTCGTGCGCACACACACACACATACATATATATATATATACATATATATATGTATATACATGTATATATATATATACATATATATATATATATATATATATATATATATATATATTCGTGTATATATATATATATGTATATATATATATATTCGTGTATAAATGTTGAATACTTTTATAAAAATATGTAAAGTCCGAAATCAAAAAATAATGTATCATATATTATATTTGGATGACAACTATATATTTAATTCTTTAAGTATGACTTGTATGCTCATGTATTTTCTTGTATTACACAGGGTATTGTATATTTGTTGCTATGCCATCACTATTGATCATGAAATATAAATATACACATTGAATTTTATTATCTCGTAGTGCATATTATTGTATTGACCTAGTTTGACTTAATTAATCGCTAATAGCACGCATATTTAGGAATTTTAAGTATATAAGTATCATGATCAAGACACGGTAAACTCCATCGCCATCTACAATTAATCTCCTGCCATGGCTATCCTTCGATCTTTCCCTGCCATCGCCACCCTACTCCTCTCCGAAAGCCACAAACCATTACTCCCTACCGCCACTAATCTCCTCCACCCACCTCGCCATCACTCCCTTCTACCGATCGATCACCTACATCATCATTATATAATCCCCTAATCGATCAACTATCAAACATCTTAAGCCCCCATTCAATCTCATCTTACAAAAGGTTTGATTTCAATCCGATTATCAACAATCTCAAACCCCAATTCAATCTCTTCTTACAAAAGGTTTGATTACAATTCTTTACCTAATAAATCTGTATAATTTGTCACTATAATCCACTACCGGTTTGATTTCAAGTAAACTTTTATTCATGTTGATGTGGGGTTTTTTTCTATTGTGTTTATTTTGGGTGAAACCACTGTGGTGGTGGTGTGGTGCCTAAAATCATATATTTTTCAATTGCATATTCTGTTTCAATTATGTTATGGTTTGATTCTAGTTGTGTAATGGTTACATATTCTGTTGTGTAATTGTTGCTTATTCACGAAACAGTGGTGATGTGGGGGTTTGATAATTGTGTAATTGTTGCATATTGTGATGATTCCAATTGTGTATATATGATTACATATTTACCTTGTTTTTTTTGTGATGATTCCTTTGTTTTAACATGTTATGCTGAGAGGAACGATGGAAGTGTAGTTTTAATGCTCACTACAAAATAAAGATCAAGAACAAGTAAACTTTTGTATTTCTTAATAGTTAGCTCAATGGCTTGTGAAACATCAACTAAAAGAATCGAATCAAAATTTTTGTGGGATGATGTTACGTATAATGAGTTTATTGATGCATGCATGCTTGAACTTAGAAGACGAAATAAACCCGCTACTCATTTTAATAAGCTTGGGTGGGATTTTGTATAAATAACCATGTATGAAAAAACTGGCAAAACCCTTGATAAAAAAACAAACCATACACAAATTGGATGGCATGAAAAAAAAATTGGAAACTTTATGACCGCTTAGTGAGGCTTGAAACTAGGATGAATAGGACAAGATGCATAATGATTGTTTGTGATTTTAACATGTGCTTTACATTTGTATGGGCAGAATGAGGGGGAGTGCATATGACATGAGAATCTTCAATGAAGTCTTACGGAGGCCATAGCTTTAGTTTCCACATCCAACTCGTGGTTAGTATAATGACCCGTTATACATGTATTTTTGTATTTTTTTATACATGTTTGAAAAGACTAACTATTGTTTGTTTTATTTGTAGATAAATATTATATTGTTGATGTCGGATACCCAAATACTATAGGTTCTCTTGCGCCATACAAAGGTCAAATCATTCCTTATCATATAGCGGAATTTCAACGTGGACAGAGTGGTATTATGCGTGCTCCTCGAGGACCAAAAAAGACATTTAACTATTACCACTCATCGTTGCAAAACAACATTGAACGAACTTTTGAAGTATGAAAAGCTAGATGGGTGTTTTGAGAGTTATGCATGTTAATTACACATACAAGCAAGTGAGTATTATGATAGCGTCAATGGTGATCCATAACTTTATTAGAAAGGCCGGTAGATTTGTTAAAACATTTAACATCACCCAACAATAGTCCTACAATCCTAGAGAAGGTGATACTACAAATGAACTTTATGAAGAACTTCCGGCTACAAATCGTTCGAATCATCATGTTACATATATGACAATAATAATAGATATTATTGCACAAGATTAAATGGACTCAAGGAGAGAAATGAGTATACAGTAGTTTCATATCATTGTGCATTTTGGTTTTTTTAACAATCTAAACGTAATATTATTATGTCTAACCAAGAAATTATAAATTATGTAAATGAATCTTATTTTATATATTTCATAATCTTTTTTTTTAATTTGCAAAATAGGTAAAATAGTACGTAATATTATAAATAAATAATCTGAATACTTTTTAGAAAACATCTTATTTGCTTTTAAAAAGATATTCTTTTTGATCATTTTACATTAATAAGTTAAATCAAACATTTTTTATAAAATAACTTATTGACTTTTTAAATTTATAAATTAATTCAAGTATTTTTTTTTTAAACTAATTTTGAAAAGTAATAGTTAAAAGTATTTTTTAACTTAAACAAGCAACCTAAACATGGTCGATATAGAAGGTGGGTGTTTGGAATTGATTTTTTCTCCGAACTTTTAATTTATTAACTTTTAAAAAGTTAATAAATTAAAAAAAAATGGTTTGCCAAATTCAAAATAACATTTCAACCTGATTTTTCATATATGATAAAAATAAGATTTTAAAAAGTAAATAAAAATTTACTTTTTAACTTTTGAAAACTAATTTTAGTCTAATTTTCTATTATATATCTTTGCTATCTCATATTAAATCCTCTCATTTTTAAAAGCATGTCTTTTTTTTATCATTTTATAACTTTTTAGTTTATAAACTAATTCAAACACATTTTTAAAAACTTTTTCTGAAAAATTATAAATTAATAAATTATTCTCATCAAAATTTTTTAATCAAAACAAACAATCCCAAACACACGCAAGGTATCAGTTGGGTAAAACCATGGAATTTGTTTTTAAAGTGGGTATTTTTGGGAAGTTGTGATGGTTTATGAGTTGATTTTTGAGTTGTTTTGAAAAATAGGTGTTCTGTGGTTGAGGTTTTCGGAATCAAGTTTGAATTCGTGATTAGTGTTTACGGAGCCCTTGTCGTTAACCACCGTGAGTTGAATTCGTAAATTGTGTTTACGGAAATTAATTTTAATGTTAAAAATATATATATATATATATATATATATATATGAATCCGTAATTTGTGTTTATGGATACTCCATTTTCAAAAATATATATTTTAATGTAATAATAAAATATGATATAAAATTTTAATTTTTGAATATATGAATCCGTAATTTTGATCTACGGATACTCAATTTTCAAAAAAACATATTTTAATGTAATACTAAATTATTATATATATTCTTAATTTTAATGACGGAATATATATATGAATCCGTAATTTTTGTTTAAGGATACTCAATTAAAATATAATAATAAAATATTATATATATTTTTAATTTTACTGTAATAAAGGAGTACATATATGAATCCGTAAATAGTGTTTACGGATACTCAATTGGTTTATATATATATATATATATATTTTAATGCAATAATAAAATTTGATTCTTCAAATCTCAATTACGGAAATGGCTGTAATACTGTTTCTCTATATATCTTTCAAAATAGTGTAAAATAGTGGTCGTAAATATAAAGATGTCTTCTTCTTCATCATTTACACCGTTTCTAGTAAAATTATATTGGGGTGGTGAGGTTTCATGTCACACCCTCAAATTCCACGTGCGGAGTTTTACCGCGAGGCGTGCGAACAAACCAGGATCACAGTCACTAGTTACTCAGAACGACACTATATGACACATTTAAAATTAAAACCAATCAAAGTTCAAACTTTAAAACTATGCGAAAGTGTTTTGTAAATAAGACAAACCCAGAGTATATAAATGTAAAATTTGGCAAAAAACATGCCAACCCATTATTTAAATCTCATAAATGAAATCCAAGTGTCATGACTTAAGATGAAGTCTTAAAATGTATGCTGGACCCGTGATATGCTCCTAATGGCAACCTGAGTTAACGACCTAAGAATAACATACTAAAAAAGTCAACACAATGGTTGGTGAGTTCAAGAGTTTGCGTTTAACATAATCAGTAATAATTTGTATAACATAAGAAGTGCATTGAAATAGATAGCTAGTCTATATTCACAAGTAATAACAATAGTGATTTCGTGATCGAAGCTGATTGCGTTGCGTTTGTTGCCTCCCGTCACAACTTACCGGGTCGTGACGATGTTTGTGTTTAGGACAATATTGCACCCGTTTGACCTCGAGTCGTACAGGTGGGGCTTGGGCTTGTCAAACCCAGTAGTACTACCCAAGATTTCCCGCTAGTTACCATTATTAACGATACGAAAGTGTGAGGACTTTCAAGGTATTATGCACTATGTTAAAACATACACAACTTATAATAATAATATAACATTTGCGAACAAGTATGCTACCTCCCCCAGAAGAGAATTTATAAAATAGTGAGGCATGAACTCACCTGATGTGCAAAGGCAATGATAAGAGATAACTGATGATGGATGAAAAGACAACCCTTCAAAGGTTACCTAGAACACACAAGTACATAAGTACGTGTGCACAGAAAACTTAATAACTCTAGGTGCTCAATAAACACATTGACCCAAGGCTTTGGAAAACAAGACTCATTTAACCTAGTTGACCCGTTTGACCCATTGGTGACATATTAATTGAGACATCGTTTAATCAAGCGTATCAACTTATCATACATGATTATCAAACAAACTATTCACGTATATCACATCATCACCCATGTTCAACCTAGATCATCATACAACTCATGCAAATCTCAAACAATCAACATGCTCAACACAATTATAAATATATCACAACTAATAATTCATTCATGAAATCTAATCATGCACAACATGCCATGTGAAGCCACTCACGACTTCACACCCTAAACCCTGCCAATCCTACTAAGTAGGGGCCTCAGATTCGAACGCGTGTATGACAATCATAATCCCATAAATCAACAATATTCATTCCATTTAACAAACACAATAATGATCAATTCCAACCCCAAACATGATTTACTAATCACTAATCATAATTCATCATCATGTATAATCACCAAGAACCTACATTCCTTAAATGATCAATCAAGCATCCATACAACCCAAGTAACACATTCCACCATATTAGACATCATCCATAAGCATTCTAACATGACCCTAACACCATAAACATGCTCACATCATCATATCCAATGATCTTCAAAAATAAAGTTTCCCTTTTGGGAAGGTAACACCCAAAATCAATCTAACATCCAATTCCTTCATAATTTCATCAATTTTATACCTAATTAAGTTCATAACATTCATTCTAACATGATAATCATCACTAATTCATCAAAATTCCCATTCATCATGCATAAAAGTTTCCACTTATAGTAAGGTATGAACAAACACTAGATTTCATGACTTTTCTTGCACAATTCATGTAAACCAACATCCAAGCAATGTATCTAACATCATACAATTATCAAATCATGAATTCCAAGAACAAAAAGTTTCCTCTTAAGGCAATGTGTGAGATTCATGATCAAATCATAGATTTCTTGCAAAATCAACATGATCTAACATTCATACAATCTAACCAACATCAAATTAACATCTAACAATCATCAATTTCACTTTTTCATCATCAATTTCGAATTAGGGTTCTTCAAGAACAAAAACCATGAAAAACTAATCAAAATTAACCTTTAGGTGTGTAGAAATCAAGAATTATGCTTGCCAACACCTTGAGATACTTGAACTAGATAAGAATCGAATGTGTGTGTGTTTCTTGAACAAAATCGCAAACGGAGGGGGTTTGGGATTGCTTGCGGCCGATTGGGGGGGCTTGGGGCTAGGGTTGGGTTTAATTTGTTTAAATATGGTAACTTTTAATTTTATTCCAATTACAAAATAAACCCCATTGTTTATATTTTAAAAAAACTAATCTTTTTAACACTTTTTAAAAGGTTTTCACTACAAAATATAAACATTACTAATCAACAATAATAATCATATACATTTTCAACTAATAGCAAAACATATGAGATCACAGTTACACGTTGTCACGTTATCAAGTAAAATTCACAATCAATAACTTAAAATGCATGAATCACATAACCACAACTAATAATCAACATTATTATTTAGGTTATCATTTGTTTACCATAGATAATTGTTACTAAGTCACCAACGTTCAACGACAACTAGTGTGTGCTCACGACACGTGTATGCAAGACCTAACGGAACTAACGGAGTTTGGTAACGGAAAATTACCGGATGTCACGTTTCATACCTTTTATGAGTGATGAATCAACAATATCATGTTCGTTTATTATGACTTCTGAAACATGTTTTTTAGATTTTGCTGATCATATATGTAGTTATTTTGAAATTGTGTAACACCCGGAAATTTTAAAAGAAAAAAAAAGTGAAGAAAAGGAAAGAAAAGCAAAATAATCCAAGTTAAGGGGTTAAAGTTGTACAAGGGACAAAGTTGATATTAATTTGTTCAAAAAGGTGGTCATGGCCGCCCATGACCCCTGTACTATTCTCCCCATCGGATTTTAGAGAGAGAAAGAGCAGAATTCTCTCGGGTTTTAGAGAGAAGAAGAAGAAGATGCTGAATTCAGGTGTTTGAACTCATAAGCATTTGGGTTTGAAGGAAGTCTTACTCGAAAGTTGCAAGAGGTGAGTTCTAGATCCCCGTTTTTAAATGTTTTAACCTGTTTTGAGGCTGGAAATGCATGTTTTAATGTTTTGATGAATGTTGGGTGTGTACCCGTATATGTACGTGTGCCCTGTTTTGGGTGGGTGCATGTTCGGGATGATTTTATGCTTGTTTATGATGCTTAGTATGTTAGAACTAGGCTTGGAACAGGTTAGAATAATAATTTGGGGTCTGAAAATGAGGTTAGTTAGAAAACAGTTAGCCATGCGCCTAAGATCATGCGCCCAAATAGTACACATACGCCCAAGGTTCATGCGCACAAATAGTGCCCATGCGCCTAGATTTATGCCGAGACACCTAAGTGTGCCCATACGCCCAACTGCCCAAACGTCTAAGTGCCCATGTGCCTAAGTCAGGCTCATGCGCCTGCATAGTACCCATGCGCCCAGAAACCTGCCTATGCGCCTAAGTAAGGCTCGTACTCCCAAATAGTGCCCATGCGCCCGCATAGTGCCCAAGCGCCCGTATAGTGCTCATGCGCCTAAGGACTTAGAAAAATATTCTGAATTTTTGGGAAAAAAGGGATTTTTATGCTAGGACTTGGGATGTTTCCGGGGATGATATGTGATGTTATATGATAATGTGGGGTATGTTTATGGCATGTTTTCTTTATGTTACTTATTATGTATTATTCCGTGGCTTTACGTGGTGTGATTATGTTAATGAACGTAAAGTATTATATAATGAAAGCGGAAGTTAATGTTAATGAAAAGTGAAACGTAAAGAATGAATGAAGAGTCTTGCAAGCAAACGTAAGGAGGTCCACACCGAATGAAGGGTGTTAGCTCAATTATGTGCGGTTTAGCTAACCCAAGAGGATGCACACGGGGGTCTAATCCTTGTGATTGACCAAACGTATGGGACCCTTGTCGGTTGCCCCCAGGTACTGGAGTTAGCTTCGTGCACAATGTTAGGGGTCTATTTATAGACTTCGTGCACAATGTTCGGGGTATAGCACATGGCATTGGTCCGGATGAAAGTGAAAGATAATGATGAAAGAACTAATGACGTACGATGATGAATGATGTTGAAAGACAATAATAAATATTATCTATATGTACGTATGATGTATGATCATGAATAAAAGTAAAGGAAGGTTTTCTAAACGAAAGTAAAGTATTTATATTATAAAACTAGAACTCACTCAGCAACGCTGACTTTTATGCATTTTCAGTTGGCAAGCAAAGGTTGCTGAGGATGGCACGGGGTGAAGCTACTTGGCAAGTTTTGAATGGCAACCATTTTATGTGATAATGATGCTTTTGTGTTGTAATGCAACAAAACGATGTTTTGTAATGATAACCATGTTGTATTATTTGGCAAAAGCAATTATTAATATATGAAATGGTTTTTGTTAAATTATTCCACTCCAATGTTTTAATGATTTGTAATGTGATTTTTAAATATTATGTGCGATGAATGTCCAACTATGAGTGTCCTGGGAACGGGGCCTTACAAGTTGGTATCAGAGCCAAAGTTTAAGAGAAATGGGTAAATATTTTCCAAAAACCTAAACTTAAACTGAAAATGGGACAAATGGAAGGATGCCAGCCCAAGTAGCTACGTGCCATCAGGTATTTTCTTTAATGTTAACCGGTATTATGTGTGCATGCTATCTGATTTATGTGCTCTTAGTAGATTTGAATACTGATGTAGTCAGGATAGGAAATGCTTGGAGTATGAAGAGTAAAGTAAGTGGCTAATCACACTAGCCACTGTAGTTAGGCACTTACTATACTTAACATAAACTGAGCTATTACCTTGAATGACCGTGTTGGTGTTTGAATCATATGATGTGCTTAGAGGATGGCTGGTGGTAGATCTTCGAAAGCTTCTAGAGGTGGAGGTCATGGTGGATGTGGTGCTAGACCGCGTGCCACCAGAGGCAGGGCTAAGGCTGCGAAAAGGGCACCTGAAGAGCTCAAGATTCGTCACCAAGAAGGTGGTGATGAGAGTGCTAATCTGAGGGCCTCGGTGAAGGAGACTGTTGTTGAGGAGGTTGTAGACGATCCTGCCATCTGTGGTGGTCAAAGTGATTAGAGCTGTAAGGGAGGATGAGAAATAGGAAAAGGAGAAGAACACGAGAGAAAGGGAGCAACGGGAAACTAAGACGGTTGTCCCAAGTGACGAGGAGGAGGAAGAAGCAGTACTAGGAACAGCTCGGGGCTGTAATTATTAGGCATTCCAAAGATGCAAGCCCCCGACTTTTAATGGCAACGGTAACGCTACTGCTGCTCACCGCTGGGTGAGGGAGATGGAGGCAGTGTTAGATATCAGCGAATGCAGAGAGGATCAAAAGGTGAAGTTTGCTACCCATTCATTTATGGACTCGGCTTTATGATGGTGGGACAATATTGTCCAGGCCAAGGGTAGCAGGGCAATTGGAAAGATGAAGTGGGATGAGCTGACGAAGTTGGTGATTAAGGAGTTCTGTCCTCATAGGAAACTTGATAAGATTGAGAGGGAGTTCCTGCAGCTGGAGGCGGGAACTATGACGCACCAACAATATACCACTAAGTTCAATGAGATGGCGCGACTGGTGCCAGATCAGGTGACACCTGTGTCACGAAAGATAAAGAGGTACATCTAGGGTTTGCCGGCGGATATTCGCAGGCACATGATCGCCGCCCGGCCAAGCACGTTTAGGTCGGTGGTTGATCTGGCGGGGAGGCTGTATGACGAGCGGGAGGTGGCGGAGGCTGAAGTGAGCAAGAAAGGTGGCGGTGGTGACCAGAACTGGAATGGGAAGCGGTTTGGACACGGTGGTGTTGCTCCAAACAACAAGGTTGCAAGGGTGGATGACCGGCGTGTAGCTACACCCGGTGCAGGAGCGAAGAGGTGTGGTAAATGCGGAAGGGAGCATACTGGAGAGTGTAGATGGGGATCAAACGTCTGCTTCAAGTGTGGGACGCCCGGTCACATAGCAAAGAATTGTGGGGTGATGAAGTGCTTTAACTCTGGCGGAGAGGGTCACCTGAGCAGGGATTGCAAGAAGCCGAGGGTTGAGAGTTCCGGAGCAAGGAAGACGACCGGAACTGAAGGGCAGAAGGCGAGCGCCAGAGCTTTCATGATGACCAGGGAAGAGGCTAGGACGGACCCCGATGTTGTGTCAGGTACGTTTCTAGTAAACCAAACTCTTGCTTCATTGTTATTTGATTCTGCTGCTAGTAGGAGTTTTATTTTTGCTGCTTTCTGTGCTAATTTGCCTGTTAGAAGTAGAAGCATTGATGAGCCCTTCGATGTAGAAACTGCCATAGGTAAGTCTACCAGGATTTCTAATCTAATAGAAGGCTGTGACATATAACTAGAAGGTCATAGGTTTCCTGCTAGACTGTTTGTAATGACCTTAGGCGGGTTTGATATAGTCCTAGGGATGGACTGGTTAGCGGCCTATGAAGCAAATATTGTATGTCGCAAGAAGATGATCCGACTGACAGCGCCTGACGGAAGTTCGGAGACGATCTACGGTGATCAAGTTACTACGATCCCGAGAGTGATTTCGATGGCGGTGGCGGGGAAGTGCATGAGGCGTGGATGTAGTGCCTACCTGGCTTATGTGAAGGATGTGGACACGTCAACACCACAATTGTCCGACGTACTGGTTGTGTGTGACTTTCCCGATGTGTTTCGAGAAGATTTACTAGGTGTGCCACCGGACCGTGTGATCGAGTTCCAGATCGATTTGATACCCGGTTCTCAACCTGCTGCTAAGGCACCGTATCGATTGGCTCCAACAGAGATGAAGGAACTAATGGTTCAATTGCAAGAACTGTTGGATAAAGGGTTCATTCAACCGAATATCTCTCCCTGGGGTGCTCTGGTCTTGTTTGTAAAGAAGAAGGACGGTAGCATGAGGATGTGCATCGACTACCGCGAGTTAAACAAGTTGACGGTGAAGAACCGATATCCCCTACCTAGATCGATGACTTGTTTGATCAGCTCCAAGTTGCCAGTTGGTTTTCAAGAATCGATCTTCGATCAGGTTATCATCAGCTGAATGTGAAGGAGCAAGATATTCCTAAAACAGCTTTTCGCACGCGTTATGGACACTACGAGTTTCTCGTTATGTCTTTTGGTTTAACCAACGCGCCAGCTGCTTTTATGGATTTAATAAATCGAGTGTGCCGGCCGATGTTGGATAAATCGATGATTGTGTTTATTGATGATATCTTGATTTATTCGAGGAGCTAGGATGAGCATGCCGGTCACATTCGGGAAGTGTTAGAGACGCTTAGAAGGGAGAAGTTGTATGCCAAATTCTCCAAGTGCGCGTTCTGGTTGCGCGAAGTTCAGTTTTTGGGTCATGTGTTAAATTTCGAAGGTATCATGGTCGACCCAGCAAAGGTAGAAGCTGTGATGCAATGGAAGTCTCCAAAGACGCCATCCGAGATTCGTAGTTTCTTGGGTTTGGCGGGATATTATAGGAGATTCATCCAAGACTTCTCAAAGATATCTTCTCCGTTGACCAAGTTGACCCGTAAGGACGTGAAGTTTGTATGGGGTCTAGAGCAAGAGAAGGCTTTTGAGGAGCTAAAGGCAAGGTTGACTCAAGCTCCAATCTTGTCGTTACCCGAAGGTAGCGAAGATTTGGTGGTTTATTCAGATGCTTCTTATTTGGGGTTGGGTTGCGTGTTGATGCAAAGAGGGAAGGTTATAGCCTACGCATCCCGACAGTTGAAGGTTCATGAGGTTAATTACCCTACTCTTGACTTGGAGTTAGCGGCTGTGGTCTTTGCATTGAAGATTTGGAGGCACTACTTATATGGGACGAAGTGCACCATCTTCACCGACCAAAAGAGCTTGAAGTACTTCTTCGAGCAGAAGGATTTGAATATGAGGTAGAGGAGATGGTTGGAACTTATAAAGGATTACGATTGCGAGATTCATTACCATCCGGGCAAAGCCAACGTAGTGGCGGATGCCCTTAGCCGAAAGGAGAGATCTGAACCGATCCAGGTGAAGGCTTATCAAATGGTTATGACCTCCGATGTTATGAAGCAGGTCAAGGAGTTTCAAGACGAGGTGTTGAAAGAAGATCGCCTTAACTTCGAAAGGATGAGAGGTCTAGTCAAGGAATTGGGTGAAAACACTCTCGGTGTTAGAACCCGACTTGGGCGAATGTGGATTCCTCGTTATGGAGATATACATGGAAAGATCATGGATGAGGCTCATAAGACTCGATACTCCATTCATCCCGGTGCTACAAAAATGTATCATGACATGAAGAAAGATTATTGGTGGCCGGGTATGAAGCGTGACGTGACGGAGTACGTGAATAAGTGCCTTACTTGTTTGCAAGTGAAGGCGGAGCATCAGAAGCCATACGGGAAGATCCAACCTTTGGATATACCCGAGTGGAAGTGGGAGCATATCACCATGGATTTTATTACGAAGCTGCCGTGAACGGCAAGGGGGTATGATGCCATATGGGTGATAGTCGACCGTCTGACGAAGAGTGCTCACTTCCTACCGATCCGTGAAACGTATTCATCCGAGAGGTTAGAGGATCTGTTCATCAAGGAGATTGTGACTCGTCATGGTGTACCGGTGTCTATTGTGTCTAACCGTGACACACTAGTTTACATCCAAGTTTTGGAAGAGATTCCACTATGCGACGGGGACGAGGTTACATATCAGTACGGCTTATCATCCTTAGACGGATGGTTAGTCGGAGAGAACCATTCAGATGCTTGAGGATATGCTTCGGGCATGCGTCATTGACTTCGGAGGGAGTTGGGACGAACACTTACCGTTAGTTGAATTCTCATACAACAACAGTTATCATGCCAACATTGGTATGCCACCCTATGAGATGCTATACGGTAGGAGGTGTAGGACGCCCGTATGTTGGGGTGATATTGGTCAAAAGGAATTAGGGGGCATTGAGGTGATCGAGGCTATGACTGAGAAACTAGAAAAGATCAAAGCCTTTATGAAGGCAGCCAAAGATAGGCAAAAGTCGTATGCCGATAAAAGACGTAGACCGATTGAATTCAAGGTGGACGATAGAGTCATGTTGAAGGTTTCACCTTGGAAGGCTATCATTCGGTTTAGAAAGCGGGGCAAGTTGAGCACGAGGTATATAGGACCTTTCTGAATCATTGCTCGAGTAGGAGAGGTGGCCTATAGATTGGAGTTGCCCAATGAGTTAAGTGGAATTCATCCAACATTCCATGTATCTCATTTGAGAAAGTGTCTAGCTGATGAAGACATGGTGGTACCACTGGAGGACATTGAGGTTGATTAGCGGCTCAATTATGTAGAGCAACCAGTAGCTATCATTGACAGGAAAGAGAAGAGGCTAAGGAATAAAGTGGTTCCCTTGGTGCGAGTACAGTGGAAACATAGAAAGGGATCCGAGTCTACATGGAACCTGAAGAGGAGATAAGACAGCATTATCCTCAGCTGTTCGATGAGTGACAGGTTTCGGGGACGAAACCTATATAAGGGGGGTGGACTTGTAACACCCGGAAATTTTAAAAGAAAAGAAAAGTGAAGAAAAGGAAAGAAAAGCAAAATAATCCAAGTTAAGGGGTTAAAGTTGTACAAGGGACAAAGTTGTTATTAATTTGTTCAAAAAGGTGGTCATGGCCGCCCATGACCCCTATACTATTATCCCCATCGGATTTTAGAGAGAGAAAGAGCAGAATTCTCTCGGGTTTTAGAGAGAAGAAGAAGAAGAGGCTGAATTCAGGTGTTTGAACTCATAAGCATTCGGGTTTGAAGGAAGTCTTACTCGAAAGTTGCAAGAGGTGAGTTCTAGATCCTCGTTTTTAAATGTTTTAACCTGTTTTGGGCCTAGAAATGCATGTTTTAACGTTTTGATGAATGTTGGGTGTGTACCCGTATATGTATGTGTGTGCCCTGTTTTGGGTGGGTGTATGTTCTGGATGATTTTATGCTTGTTTAAGATGCTTAGTATTTTAGAACTAGGCTTGGAACAGGTTAGAATGATAATTTGGGGTCTGAAAATGAGGTTGGTTAGAAAACAGTTGGCCATGCGCCTAAGATCATGCGCCCAAATAATACTCATACGCCCAAGGTTCATGCACACAAATAGTGCCCATGCTCCTAGAATTATGCCCAGGCGCCTAAGTGTGCCCATACGCCCAACTGCCCAAACGTCTAAGTGCCTATGCGCCTAAGTCAGGCTCATGCGCCTGCATAGTACCCATGCTCCCAAAAACCTGCCCATGCGCCTAAGTAAGGCTCGTACGCCCAAATAGTGCCCATGCGCCTGAGTCGCTCATGCGCCTAAGTAATCATGCGCCCGCATAGTGCCCAAGCGCCCGCATAGTGCTCATGTGCCAAAAGACTAAGAAAAATATTCTGAATTTTTGGGAAAAAAGAGATTTTTAGGCTAGGACTTGGGATGTTTCCGGGGATGATATGTGTTGTTATATGATAATGTGGGGTATGTTTATAGCCTGTTTTCTTTATGTTCCTTGTTATGTATTATTCCATGGCTTTACGTGGTGTGATTATGTTAATGAACGTAAAGTATTATATAATGAAAGCGGAAGTTAATGTTAATGAAAAGTGGAACGTAAAGAATGAATGAAGAGTCTTGCAAGCAAACGTAAGAAGGTCCACACCCAATGAAGGGTGTTAGCTCAACTGTGTGCGGTTTAGCTAACCCAGAAGGATAGCTAACCCAGAAGGATGCACACGGGGGTCTAATCCTTGTGATTGACCAAACGTATGGGACCCTTGTCGCTTGCCCCAGGTACTGGAGTTAGCTTCGTGCACAATGTTCGAGGGCTATTTATAGACTTCGGCCCAGTAACCAGCTTCGTGCACAATGTTCGGGGTATAGCACATGGCATTGGTCCGGATGAAAGTGAAAGATAATGATGAATGAACGAATGACGTACGATGATGAATGATGATGAAAGGTAATAATAAATATTATCTATATGTAGGTATGATGTATGATCATGAATGGAAGTAAAGGAAGGTTTTCTAACGAAAGTAAAGTATTTCTATTATAAAACTAGAACTCACTCAGCAACGCTGACTTTTATGCATTTTCAGTTGGCAGGTAAAGGTTGCTGAGGATGGCACGGGGTGAAGCTACTTGGTAAGTTTTGAATGGCATCCATTTTATGTTATAATGATGTTTTTTTGTTGTAATGTAACCCAACGATATTTTGTAATGATAACCATGTTGTATTATTTGGCAAAAGCAATTATTAATATATGAAGTGGGTTTTGTTAAATTATTCCACTGCAATGTTTTAATGATTTGTAATGTGATTTTTAAATATTATGTGCGATGAATGTCCGACTGTGAGTGTCCCGGGAACGAGGCCTTATAAATTGATAGAGAATCAGTTCATTTAGAACTAAAACTGTATTATGAATTTCAAGGCATTTCAGAAATGTCATATGTTAAAGGAGATGCGGGTATGAAGATGATCTATCATCTATCTAAAAAAGTTAGAAACTACATGACTCAAATTCATGTCAAATGATATCAAATAATTCGCAGTTATGAACATAGTAGTTGTATGGATCTTCTATGAGCTTCTTTATCTCAAGTACCAACATTTCAATACCATCACATGGAATTTGAAAATGATGTTGTAAGGAATATGAAAAAAGACTGATGCACCCAAAACATTCAAGGTGCTTCCTGCATGCATGCACTTTGTGCATGGTGGAAGTTAGTTCGAAAGTTTTACACACTGCACAGAAAATACTCTAAGTGTAAAATCTTCCGAAGCCAAACATGAAGTCTTCCGTAGCTTAGGAGACAAAGTCTTATGAACCCATGAAGATAGAAGACTGATTTCTTCCAAAAATAAAGAAGACATGCTTTCTCTGATCAACCTTTTTAGAAAGCTGACCAACTTTCCGCTGCCACTCTGAAGACTCACCAACTTACACAAGTTGGTGAAAAGGTCCATGCTTTAGGAAGCTGTAGATTATGGTCTTGAGTCTGTAACTTTTTACTTTATGTACTTTTATCCTTTTTGTAATATATTAGGATGTGAGCTATGGCATGTCATAGTCACTTGTCAAAAGGTAATCTGCCTTTTGACTTTACATTGATCTTGTTGTCTAGATTAGTGTTTCCGGCTGGCCTTCAAAGTATGGCCGGCTGTAGGATTTACTATAAAGTATCTCAGGTCCTTGTATCTTATGGTCTATGCTTTGTAACACTTGTAAAAGAACTTGAGAGCAATATACTTAATCCTTGAAAACCATTATGTTGTTTATCTTAGTTCTGTCTCTTGCATGCTTGTGTTCCTTAGTATCATAACAAAGGTTCCAGTTCCCTATTTGATCTGTTAAGTGTTCTAAGTCTCTCCTCATTGTGAAACTGATTGCATTGAACCCCCTTCTACTATCCTACAATTGGTATCAGAGCATTCTAGGCTCTTGATTGTAAGATCTCACCATCTTAGATCTCTTAGTTTTCACAAAACACTTAACAACTCAAATGGCAACTCTCACAAAGGCTGATATGGAAACTGGCACTACGACAAAGTCCCCACTGATCACTCCTAAAGACTTTGATACTTGATGTCAAATAATGGAAGGCTTCATCATGTCACAAGACTCGAGGATGTGGGAATCTGTTGTCTCTGGACATTACATTCCATGCACCTCTTTAGCTGCTGCTGGAGGTGGCATGATACCAAAAGAGGTAGCTGACTTTTCTAAAGAAGATTGATATCGACCAGAAAGCCATGACTGCCCTCTAAACTGCTCTTCCAAACTCCATTTACAGGGGCTTAAAGAAGTGTAAAACTGCTAAGAAGTTATGGGATGCACTGAAGCTCATGTATGAGGGGTCCTCTGAAGCAAAAGAGAATAAAAAGGACCTCTTGAAGCAGAAGTTTGAGAATTTCACCTATAAAATAGGTGAAACCATGACTTAATAATACTTCAGGTATGTTGAGATTGTGGACACTCTAATGGATTTTGGAGTAAATCTTGAAAACAGGGACATTGTAAGGAAGTTCATGTCCTCTCTTCCTAGACAGTGGCCCATTACTATGTTGTTATCAAGAGGACTGAGAACCTCAAGACTCTTACTCTTAAAGAGTTGTATGGCATTCTCAGTGGCTACCAGATGGAGATGAACATGCACAATCCATCTGGTAACTCCAGCAATCAACAGAGTTCAGCCCCTCATGTGGTTGAAAGGGATTGTAGAGAACCACAGTATCATCTCTTCTGCCACCCTTACAACTCACAAAAGGGTCCTTTCAACACCTTTCCTGAGACACCAAGGGAGAGCTACATCCAAGGAAGTCCATTCCAAGAAACAAGCTCTTCTCATGCTTTTGTATCTGCTGATGAAAGTTCAGGCAACTTTCTCTTCACCCTTGAAGACCTGGACTGTATCCATCCAGAGGATCTGGAGTATATGGAGATAGTCCAGCAGATGGCTCTTCTCACTTATAGAGCCAAGAAGTTTTATAAGAGGACAGGGAGGAAGTTTCCTAGCAATGCAGCCAATGGAAAGTTTGGACTGGACAAAAGCAAAGTGAAGTGTTTCAATTGTAACCAAATGGGACACTTTGCTAGAGAGTGCATGGCACCTAGAACTAATAGTGGCCAAGCACACACCAGACCAAACTACACAGAAGGAGTCACCCAGAATGAGAAGCCAAACTAGCAAGCTGCAGTTACTATTGAAGAAGGAGACTTTGACTGGAGCTTTAAGGTTGAAGATGCATCTCCAAACCAAGCACTGATGGCACATCATGATGAAGCCAAGGTATTAAAACATCTTTGTACTCCTGAATGTATTGTTAAAGTTAACAGATATAGGTCCTATAACTTAGAGATGAGATCTGATCTTGAGTCTTTAAATATCTTAAAATCTGATTTTAAAAGAGCTGAAAATAGGTATAAACTAAAGATAAAAGATTTAGAGAAAACCATTTCCACTCTTAAACATGAATACACCAACTACAGGACTCAGATCAAAGATCTCATCACTAAGTTAACTGAATGCCAGGCTGAGCTTGTTATCATCAAAGCCCAGGCAGAAAAATGTGTTCTTGAAGAAGAGAGCTTCAAGAACATGATATCCTCATCCTTGCATGCCAAAGTTTGTTATCAAAATAAGCAGGGACTGGGATCAACTGAGATAGCTCCTCCACACTCCTTACTATCTGTAAGATCTCCAAGGTGTGGAACTTGTGAAGATGAGCTTCCCCTCATAGACCCCATGAGTGAAAAGGAAGAAGAGGAGATAGTGAAGGATGGATCTGAGAAGAGTGAGGAAGATCATCCCAAGAAGGGTCACTATTCTTCTGAGGAGAGAAATGCAGTTGGGATGACTAAGTCCAAGGGAAAGAACTTAATCAGAAGAGCAAAGAGAAAGTCCAAGAAAGCTCAAGAGATCAATGCCACTTTCAACTCTAAGCAGAAACAAGTGTTCATCTTTGTAGGATTTGAAGTGGTGAAGACTGAAGACTCAACTATGAATCCTAGTACCAGGGATTCTAGTTCTTGTCAAACTCATCCCAGCAACAAAAAAAGGCTGATAAGTTGTGTACCCCTGCTACACAACCTGAACCTTCCATATCCAATAGCAAGTCACACCCTAAAAGGCTTATTACTTCATCTGTGAAGAAGAAGATGGAGATGGAAAGTGATCAAGATCAGTCTTGCTCTCAAAAAAAGAGTCTCAGAAGAATGCAAATGGATTGCATTATGTGTGGCAGTACTTCTCATCTGGCTAAGGATTGCATTTATAATCCTAAGAGCACTGTCCACATGATCAAGAAGAAATCTTTTGAGAAGATCAAGAAGAAGCCAGTTTTTGAAGGAAAATCTTTTCCTTTCGGAAGCTCCAAAATGAAGAAGAAGACAAGTGAAAACTTGCCTTCGAAAGAAAAATTGGTCTCGGAGGAAAGGAATGCTTCCGAAGTACCAAAGCCTACTGCAGTGATAGCAAGATCTTCCGAAGGTGCGGTCTCCAAATCTTCCGAAGTATTCAAAACTTCTGAAGTGTTGAAGGTCAAGTCTAAGCTTCCAAAGGTGGTGTGGAAGACAAAGAAAGACCATGTGATTGAAAGTTCTTCATCAACAATAGTTATTGGTCCACAAAGCTTGAACATAGGATCAATTACTGTTGCATTGTCTTCAGTTGATATTAATGAGCCAAAGACTAGCAAGGCTTCAGTTTCCAAATGTAACTAATCATCTCTTTTTGTGCAGGAATAGCTAAAGACTAACAGGAATGTATGGATCATTGACAATGGTTATTCCAGGCACATGACAGGCAATGGCTCTCAACTCCAAAATTTTTAGAAAATTGATGGAGGGACTGTTGCTTTTGGAGGAGATGCAGGAGGTTACATTAGAGGAAGGGGCATGGTCACAAATGGTAAGCTCAACATTCAGAAGGTAAATTTTGTTAAGAAGCTTGGATACAATCTACTAAATGTATCCTAATTTTGTGATCAAAGACACAACATGCTCTTTACTGAGCATGAGTGCATTGTTCTCAAGCCCGGGTTGGTCATTCCTAAGGAACATATACTGCTCAGAGCCCCCAGGAGAGGGAACATGTACAAGATGGGCTTGCAGGAAACTTCTCCTTCAGGAGAAGTGTCTTTCTTTCTATCTAAAGCAAAGAGTGATGAGTCTTTTCTCTGGCATAAAAGAATGTGCCATGTAAACTTTAAAAACATGAATAAATTAATTAAGAATGATTTGGTAACTGGAATGCCAAAGAAAGAGTTTATAAGTGATGATCATTGTGTTGCATGCCTGAAAGGGAAGCAGCACAAGACATCTCACAAGCCAAAGTAAAGAAATTCCATCACTACTCCCCTACACTTGTTACATATGGATCTTTTTGGCCCCACCAGTGTAATGAGTCTAGGAAGGACCTTATATTGTTTAGTGATCACAGATGATTTCACTAGATTTACTTGGGTCTTTTTCCTTAGAACTAAGGGTGAGACTCCTGAAATCTTGAAGAATTTCATTCAGAAGATTGAGAATCAATCTGATCACAAGGTCAAGATCATAAGATATGATCAAGGAACTGGATTTAAAAACCAAATCCTTGATACATTTTGTGATGAGAAGGGTATTACAAGATAATATAGTGTTGCCAGGACTCCTCAGCAAAATGGTGTTGCTGAGAGGAGAAACAGGACACTAATTGAAGCTGCGAGAACCATGTTGTCTGAATCTAAACTGCCTATCACCTTCTGGGCAGAAGCAGTGAACACTGCTTAGTATATGCAGAACAGAGTTTTAATAGTTAAGACTCATGGTAAGACTCCTTATGAACTGTGGCACAAAAGGAGACCTTTCATTGATTTCCTCAGATCATTTGGATGTCCTTGCACAATCTTGAATACCAGAGATCAGATAGCCAAATTTGATGAGAAATCAGATGATGGATACTTTGTTGGATACTCTTCTCAAGCGAAGGCTTATAGAGTATACAATTTCAGAACTAGAGTACTTGATGAGTCAGCCAATGTGACATTCAATGAACACACTCCTTTTGTGAGAGGTTCTGGGCTGTTTGATCTTTATTTAGTTACCAACTGTTTTCACAAGTCTTATGATGATGTTTCAGGAACTACAGGTAGCTTATCAACAGAAGATCCTGACCCAGGATTTGAGCTGAGAAGACCTTCAAATCAAAATACTTCAGCTCCAGTGGTAGCAAATTCTGCTGATGGAGCTCCTATTAGCACAACCATGACAAATCCAGCTGATACACCTCAGATGCCTTCAAATTCCAGTTCAGAGGCACAAAACTTAAAGGAAGGAGCTTCAAATGTAGGAGAAAGTGATAGTGGTGATAGTGATCAAGAATTTCTTGATGCTGATAATCACTCCTTGGAAGACAACATCAATGATGTCACACACTCATTGGATCAAGTCTCTCTGGATAAGTGTGTTGATGTGGTAGAAGATTCATCACTGCCTGATCAAAAATTTTCAAATTTAGATCTCTCAAATCAACTTGCTGTGATCCCTCAACTCAGGATCCTTAGTCTCACCCCACCACAAACATCATTAGAGAAGTTGACAAAGGGGTAAGAACAAGAGGACAAACCCATGACAAAAATGTTTGTCTCTACTCTTGTTTCCTATCCCAAGTAGAGCCAAAGAAAGTTGAGGAGGCCCTAAAGGATGGAAGTTGGGTTGAAGCTATGCAGGAGGAGCTACTTAAATTTAAAAGGCAAATGGTTTGGAACCTCTGTCCTCTTCCTTCAGGGAAGACTACCATAAGAACCAAGTGGGTGTTTAGAAACAAAAAGGATGATAGAGGACTTGTCATCAAAACCAAGGCAAGACTAGTTGTTCAAGGGTACACTCAAGAGGAAGGGATTGATTACACTGATGTTTTTGCTCGAGTAGCAAGTCTTGAAGCTGTTAGGATATTCCTAGCTTTTGCTGCATCCAAGAATTTCAAGGTCTACCAACTTGATGTCAAGTGTGCTTTCTTATGTGGGGTGATTGATGAAGAGGTGTATGTCAAACAACCACCTGGCTTTGCAGATCTAGATCATCCAGATTATGCTGCAAGCTTGATAAAGCTCTTTATGGGCTGCACTAAGCACCAAGGAAGTGGTATGAGACTTTATCTCAGTACCTATGTCAACATGGTTATAGAAGGGGTACTATAGATGGAACTCTTTTCATCAAAGGAACAAGAAATGACTTGATGCTGGTTAAAGTTTATGTAGACGACATTATCTTTGGGTCAACTAATCCAAAGCTCTGCAAGGACTTTAAGAAGCTGATGAAGAATAGATTTGAAATGAGTGCCATGGGAGAACTCAATTTCTTTCTAGGAATTCAAGTGAATTAAGTTGACAATGGCATCTTCGTAAGTCAGTCAAAGTATGTTCAAGACATACTAACAAGATTCAGCATGACTGACTGTAAGGTTACAAAGACACCCATAGCAAGAAACCACTCCCTTAGACCTGACCTTAAGGGGGAGTGCGTGGATGAACATCTTTACAGGGCTATGATTGGGTCTCTTATGTACCTCGCTGCTAGCAGGCCTGATATCATGTTTGTCACATGTATTTGTCCTAGATATCAAGCCAACCCCAGGATGTCACACCTGGTTGCTGTTAAGAGAATTCTAAGATATCTCAAAGGTGCCCTATCACTAGGCCTTTGGTATCCAAAGAATTCTGACTTCAGTCTGTATGCCTATACAGATAGTGACTATGGTGGCTGCAACATGACTGCAAAGTCTACATCAGGGGGATGTCAACTTCTTGGTGGAAGGTTAGTCTCATGGCAATGCAAAAAACAATTTTGTGTATCTACATCAACTGCTGAAGCTGAATACATTGCTATAGCTAGCTGCTGTGCCCAAGTGCTTTGGATTCAGAATCAGATGCTAGACTATGGATTCAACTTCAAAGAGACTCCCATCCATATAGACAACAATAGTCCTATCTCTATTACAGAGAATCCTGTGCAGCACTCAAGGACTAAACACATCAACATCAGGTATCAGTTAAATAGAGATAATTTTGAAAAAGGGTTAATCAAACTAGTCAAAGTTAACACAAATGAACAATATGCTGACCTGTCCACCAAGCCTTTTGATGAACAAAGATTTAAGTATCTTATATCAGCTATTAGAATGATTAACTTTGTGTAGCTTTTTCTTAAACTTAAATTTAATATTATTTCTAATTTGTGTGTCCTAAGTTGTCTATTTTATCACCTTCATAAGCCCCTAACTATCTTGGAAGAATAGTCTTTTAGAAAATATTTCTTAGATTTTTTAAAATATTGAACATACTTGTTTTCGGAAAATATTAAGTTACCTTCGGAACCAAATTATTTCTTTAATATCAAATAACTACTTATGTCAATTTACCTTCGGAAGAAATTTTTACAATATCTTCCGAAGCCAAATTTACTCATAATACTTATATGCTATTAACAACAACTTTCTTCCGAAAGTAATTAAATCTCTGAAATGAAAAATTATATATGTATTTTTCTTCCAAAGAAAAATTTTCAAAACTCTTAGAAATATCTTCCGAAGCCAAATTGGCTTCGGAAGCTTTTACCAAAACTTCCAAAGCCAAATTACCTTCGGAAGATTTTCGACTTCCAAGAAAATTACTTTTGGGCACTTTTTCAGAGGTGGACCGACATCCGGATTTCAAAGTTTATCCTTTCGCATTAACTTTGTCTCAAATCCATTTCATATAAATACCCAACGGTTTCCCCCTCTTTCACTTTTCTCTCTTCATCTACAACTTCTTTGTAACCTAAATTCACCCACGAACCGCCCTTGTTCTTATCTTCCTTCACGACGAAGCTTACTCAAATGGCCAACCAAAATCGCAGGAATCAACCCGATTTCTCCATGCAACTACACAGGCAACACAATCAGGTTGTTCTGCTGAACTCTAAGAAAGATCCTGCATTCTTAGAGGTTTGTCATTTCCTTTCTTTGACCAACTATTTCACCTCCCTCACCATTGATCCCACTCTCTATGAGGATCATCTTCTGGACTTATGGCGGACCTGCCAAGAGGTCACCATGGATGGGGAGAAGGCACTATTAGCCACAGTGCAGGGGAGAACAATCTTCATCACTCCAGCCTTCATAAACATGCATCCTTAGCTGGATGATGCAGAAAGTGATTTGTCCTTTCCCAAATCTGCTGTAAACCAATCCTTTGTGCAGATGGGCTATGAGGGAGATTTGTCTGTCCGAACCTTCAGGAAAGGGAAGGTCTCTTCTTAGTGGAAGTACCTCCTCCATGTTATCATACATAGTTTATCCAACAAGCATGGAGGATGTGACTAGATTTCTGAAGATCTATCCTTCATAGTTCATGGACTGGTTTAGGGGGTCAAGTTCAGGTATTCACACTTTGTATACCTAAATTTGCTTGCTAACTTGGATTCCCTAAAATACATCATGTTTCCTAGATATGTCCAGCACATTCTTAACTGTGAACTGGGCTTACAGTTGAGGGGAACAGGTAGGATTTTTATATTGGGACAGATGAAGCCCTGCATCTTTAAAATCATGAGAAAACCAACTGCGAGATTCTTTGGGGTAGAAACAGCCCTTGTCCCCAAAATGTTAGAGCTCATTGCTCAAGGTGACAACCTAGCAGCACCAGCTAGTGTTGAACCCACACTTGTAATCTTCTAACATCCCTCTCAACCTATAATAACCCTTACCTACTCAAAAAATATAAGCGAACCCCTGTTCAAGCTATTTAGTTTGTTCAGGCCCCTATATCACCACCCATGCAAGAGGAAGTGGACACTAGAGCTCCCGCTTCCCTTGAGGAGCAAACCACTCCCATCTCTCACATGATCAGTGCTGAGATTACACATGCTCAGCCTGATGAGCTTATTACCCAAACAGCCTTAAGCCTTCACTCAGAATCTCAAAACTCTAGTGAACAACCTTTAGGGGATAGTTACCATCCCCAGCCTCTTGATCTAAACCAGGTAATCCCTAACCTTGAATTCTATGATGATGAGGACATGGGATTCAGTGAGTACTATTAGTCTCTCCTTCCTACACTTGCTCAAAGAGAGATGAGTTCTCCTGACACTCCCATATCCAGCCCACATCATCCACCCCATACTGAAGTGAATCTCCATGAACAAGTTCAGGAGGTCCATATGGAAGAGGCTCTCACTATTGCAAGTGATTACATCCTTAAGACCTCAACGATGGCAACTCAGCCCATTGACACTTCACCTAAAGCTGTCAGTGAGCAGAGGAAATCCAACAGCCAAGAACACTATGCTAGTGATGAGGAAGAATACTTTAGTCCAATTCTCTCATCCCCCCATGATTCTTCATTTGAAGATGAGGAGAGTCTGCAACTAAAGGTGCAACAGCTTGAAAATTTATACACCTATTTAGTTTCCAAGGTTAGTCACTTGGAACTTCAAGTGACTACCTTACAGAAGAAGGTCAATGACCAGCAACTTGAGATCACCAATCTCAAGGGCAAGTTAGCTGAGAGACCAACTAGACAAACTCAACCAGGTCCACAAGAACCTGTGGAAGTGGTGGACTTAACCTCCAACTCGCCTATGCAAGTGGGTGTTGCTAACAAAAAGGGGGAGAAAGTCTCTACAACCACAGAACCTCAGAGTTCTGTCCTGAGTATGGATAATGAGGACTCACCACCCTCACTTGCAGTGGTCCAAACTCAACAACTTCCTCAGGCTCAAACTGATATGGAGGCCATAATTCAACAGCTATTTGAGGAAGAAATTTCAATGGCCATGTCTGCCCCATCCTACCCTGCTGAAAATCCAATAGTAGGGTGGTGGTATGACAGTTCAAGAATGGCATTGGTGCTCTCAAGATCTCGGGGGCAGCAGGAGCTCTTCAACTTTCACACCATGAGATTCCATTAGAGTATTAACTTAGTTGATTTGCCACTTATCAACGCAAGCCAAAGCAGACAGGCTGGCAAATTAGCTAAGGCAATCCAAGATTGGGTGCTGTCGGAATTCAAACAAAGAGCACAACTATATAGACAGAGGCTAGCAGGGAAAACTGTTGGTCAACTATATACTGATGCAGACCCTAAGATTAGCTTCAAAGGGGAAACCTCAGTTGAAGGCATAGTAGTAGAACCTGTGAACCTTAAGACAGGCTCACCCTTAGCACCAGTACCCTCAGTGAAACACCTACAGGTGAAGGAATATCACAACCTCTCTCTAGCCAGAGGTCAAGCTCGACACAACTATGAGAAGGCCAAAGGTCTATCCACCCTGAGTCATACAGGCCAACAATTGACAAGGGAAAAGAAAAATGACTCCTGAGAAGATTGAGGAGGAGAAGAGAGAGAGAGGAAGAGGAAGGCCAGGGGAGAGAAATCTAGAGAGGTCCCAAGCTTTTTGCAAGCTGCAATCAGGGCTGCTCACAGGCCTAACACTCAGGATGATGAGTTAAGAGCAGCCAGATTGAACTATCTGGGATTAAAAAATTACAATATAGATGAAATCATTTCTCTCCCTCTGGCAGAATTAAATGAACTGGCAGACAAAGAGCTGTACAAAGAGCGAAAGAATTTTGAGGCTGTAGAACTGCTCCTCAAAATAAAGGAAGAAAGAAAAAGAAAGAAACTTCATAAAGCCCGTGTCCTCTCTCCAGTTCAAGAAAGCCCTGAGAAAGAGTCTTTGGCTGTACAACAAGAACAAATTCAGATAGGCAAAGAACAAGAAAGACAAAAGATGATAGCCTATTTGAGTGCCACAGGTCTCTATCAGGCAGCAGCTCTCAACCCTCTCTCATATGAGTACATTAAGTTTAAGTACCTCAAACAGCTGAATGAAGAAGCTCAAACTCAAAGAAAAGCTGTCAAAAGGAAGATGAGAGAGGAGGCTGCTAAAATAAGAGCCACCATCAGAACACAAAAAAGGAAGTTGTAAGGCATTTGAAAGAGGCTGGTGCACTCAAAACACTTAAGGTGCTTCCTGCATGCATGCACTTTGTGCATGGTAGAAGTTACTTCAGAAGTTTTGCACACTGCAAAGAAATCTCACTAAGTGTAAAATCTTTTGAAGCCAAAGACCAAATCTTCTAAAGCCAAAGATGAAGTCTTCCAAAGCTTAAATGACAAAGTCTTCCAAAGCCTCAAAGATAGAAGACTGATTTCTTTCGAAGACAGAGAAGACATGCTTTCTCTGATCAACTTTTTCAGAAAAGCTGACCAATTTTCTGCTGCCACTCTGCAGACTCACCAACTTATACAAGTTGGTGAAAAGGTCCATGCTTCAGGAAGTTGTAGATTATGGTCTTGAGTCTGTAACTTTCTACTTTATGTACTTTTATCCTTTTTGTATTACATTAGGATGTGAGCTATGGCATGTCATAGTCACTAGTCAAAAGGCAATCTGTCTTATGACTTTGCATTGATCTTGTTGTCTAGATTAGTGTTTCCAGCTGGCCTTCAAAGTATGGCCGGCTGTAAGATGTAGTATAAAGTATCTCAGGTTCTCGTATTTTATACGTATGCTTTGTAACACTTGTAAAAGAACTTGAGAGCAATATACTTTATCCTTGAAAACCATTCTGTGTGTTGTTCTTGGTTCTGTCTCATCTTTACTTGCATGTGTTTCTTAATATCATCAAAAGGTTCCAATTCCATATTTGATCTGTTAAGTGTTCTAAGTCTCTCCTCATTGTGAAACTGATTGCATTGAACACCTTCACCGGTCCTGCAATTGGTATCAGAGCATTCCAGGCTCTTGATTGTAAGATCTCACCATCTTAGATCTCTCAGTTTTCACAAAACACTTAACAACTCAAATGGCAGCTCTCTCAAAGGTTGATATGGAAACTCGCACTATGACAAAGTCCCCACTGATCACTCCTGAAGACTTTGATACTTGGTGTCAAAGAATGGAAGGCTTCATCAAGTCACAAGATTCCAGCATGTAGGAATCTATTGTCTCTAGACCTTACATTCCATGCACCTCTTCAGCTGCTACTGGAGGTGGCATATTCCAAAAGAGGTGGCTGACTTTTCTGAAGAATATAGGAAGAAGATTGATATCGATCAGAAAGCCATGACTGCCCTCTAAAGTGCTCTTCTAAACTCCGTTTACAGAGGCTTCAAGAAGTGCAAAACTGCCAAGCAGTTATGGGATGCACTAACGCTCATGTATGAGGGGTCCTCTTAAGCAAAAGAGAACAAAAAGGACCTCTTGAAGCAACAGTTTAAGAATTTGACCTACAAGACAGGTGAAACCATGACTCAACAATACTTCAGGTATGTTGAGATTGTGGACACTCTAATGGATGTTGGAGTAACTCTTAAGAACAGGGACATTGTGAGGAAGTTCATGTCCTCTCTTCCCAGACAGTGGACCCATTACTATGTTGTTATCAAGAGGACTGAGAACATCAAGACTCTTACTATTACAGAGTTGTATGGTATTCTCAGTGGCTACCAGATGGAGATGAACATGCAAAATCCATCTGGTAACTCCAGCAATCAGCAGAGTTCAGCCCTCCATGTGGTAGAAAGGGATTGTAGAGAACCACAGCATCATCATATCTGCTACCCTGACAACTCACAAAAGATTCCTTTTATCACCTTCCCTTAGACACCAAGGGAGAGCTACATCCAAGGAAGTCCATTCCAAGAGACAAGCTCTTCTCATGCCTTTGTGTCTGCTGATGAGAGTTCACGCAACTTTCTCTTCACCCTTGAAGACCTGGACTATATCCAACCAGATGATCAGGAGTATATGGAGATAGTCCAGCAGATGGCTCTTCTCACTCATAGAGCCAAGAAGTTCTACAAGACAACAGGGAGGAAGTTTCCTAGCAATGCAGTAAGTGGAAAGTTTGGACTGGACAAAAGCAAAGTGAAGTGTTTCAACTGCAACCAAATGGGACACTTTGCTAGGAAATGCATGGCACCTAGAACAAATGGTGGCCAATCACAAACCAGACCAAACTACACTGAAGGAGCCATCCAGAATGAGAAGCTAAAGCAGCAAGCTGCAGTTGCTGTTAAAGAAGGAGGCTTTAACTGGAGCTTTCAGGTGGAAGATGAATCTCCAAACCAAGCACTGATGGCAGATCATGATGAAGCCAAAGTATTGGAACATCTTTGCACTCCTAAATGTATTGCTAAAGTAAATAGATATAGGTCCTATAATTTAGAGATGAGATCTGATCTTGAGTCTTTAAATATCCTAAAATCTGATTTCAAAAGAGCTGAAAATGGATATAAACTAAAAATAAAAGATTTAGAGAAAACATTTCCACTCTTAAACATGAACACATCAACTACAGGACTTAAATCAAAGATCTCATCACTAAGTTAACTGAATGCCAGGCTGAGCTTGTGATCAGCAAAGCTAGGGCAGAAAAATGTGTTCTTGAAGAAGGGACCTTCAAGAAAATGATATCTGCATCTCTACAGGCCAAAGTTTGTTACCAGAATAAGCATGGACTGGGATCTACTGAGATAGATCCTCCAGATTCCTTATTATCTGTAAGATCTCTAAGGTGTGGAACTTGTGAAGATGAGCTTCCCCTCATAGACCCCATGAGTGAAGAGAATGAAGAGGAGATAGTGAATGATGGATCTGAGGAGAGTGAAGAAGATCATCCTAAGAAGAGTCACTATTCTCCTACGAAGAGAAATCCAGTTGGGTTGACAAAGTCAAAGAGAAAGAACTTGATCAGAAGAGCCAAGAGAAAGTCCATGAAAGCACAAGAGATCAAGGCTACTTTCAACTCTAAGTAGAAACAAGTGTTCATCTCTGCAGTATTTGACGTGGTAAAAGCTGAAGACTCAACTATGAATCCTAGTACCAGGGGTTCAAGTTCTTGTCAAACTTATCCCAACAACAAGAAGAAGGCTGATTTGTTGTGTACCACTACTGCACAGAGGAACCATCCATATCCAGCAGCGAGTCACTCCTTAAAAGGCTTGCTACTTCATCTATAAAGTAGAAGATGGAAATGGAAAGTGATCAAGATCAGTCTTGCTCTCAAAGAAAGACTTCCAGAAGAATGCAGATGGATTGTGTCATGTGTGGCAGTACTTCTCATCTGGCTAAGGTATAATCCTAAAAGCACTATCCACATGATCAAGTAGAAAACTTCTAAGAAGATCAAGAAGAAGCCAGCTTCTAAAGGAAAAGATTTTCCTCTCGGAAGCTCCAAAGTGAAGAAGAGGACAAGTGAAAACTTGCCTTCGAAAGAAAAATTGGTCTCGGAAGAAAGGAATGCTTCTAAAGTACTGAAGCCTGCTGCAGTGAAAGCAAGATCTTCCGAAGGTGCAGTCTCCAAAACTTCCAAAGTTGTCAAAACTTCTGAAGTGTTGAAGGTCAAGTCTAAGCTTCCAAAGGTGGTGTGGAAGACAAAGAAAGACCATGTGATTGAAAGTTCTTCATCAACAACAGCTGCTGATCCTCAAAGCTTGAACGTAGGATCAATTACTGTTGCATTGTCTTCTGTTGATATTAATAAGCCCAAGACCAGCAAGGCTTGGGTTTCCAAATGTAACTAATCATCTCTTTTTATGCAGCAACAGCTAAAGACCAACAGGAATGTGTGGATAATTGACAGTGGTTGTTCCAGGCACATGGGAGGCAATGGCACTTTACTCCAAAATTTTGAGAAAATTGATGGAGGGCCTATTGCTTTTAGAGGGGATGCAGGAGGTTATATTACTGGAAGGGGCATGGTCACAAATGGTAAGCTTTGCATTGAGAAGGTAAACTTTGTCAAGTAGCTTGGATACAATCTACTGAGTGTATCCCAATTTTTTGATCAAAGACACAATGTGCTCTTTACTGAGCATGAGTGCATTGTTCTCAAGCCCGGGGTAGTCATTCCTCAGGAGCATATACTGCTCAGACCCCCAGGAAAGGGAATATGTACAAGATGGATTTGCACGAAACTTTCCCTTCAGGAGAAGTATCTTGTTTTCTGTCTAAAGCAAATAGTAATGAGTCTTCTCTCTGGCATAAAAGAATGTGCTATGTAAATTTTAAGGACATGAATAAATTAATTAAGAATGATTTGGTGACTGGAATGCCAAAGAAAGAGTTTACAAGTGATGATCAATGTGTTGCATGCCTGAAAAGGAAGCAGCATAAGGTATCTCACAAGCCAAAGGAAAGAAACTCCATCACTACTCCCCTACACTTGTTACATATGGATCTTTTTGGCCCGACCAGTGTAATGAGTCTAGGTAGGACCTCATACTATTTAGTGATCACAAATGATTTTACTAGATTTACTTGGGTCTTTTTCCTTAGAACTAAGGATGAGACTCCTGAAATCTTGAAGAATTTCATTCTGAAGATTGAGAATCAATCAAATCATAAGGTCAAGCCATAAGATGTGATCAAGGAACTGAATTTAAGAACCAAATCCTTGATACATTATGTGATGAAAAGGGTATTTCAAGATAATATAGTGCTGTCAGGACTCCTCTGCAAAATGGTGTTGTCTGACTCTAAACTACCTATTACCTTCTGCGCAGAAGCAATAAACACTATTTGCTATGTGCAAAATAGAGTTTTAGTAGTTAAGACTCATGGTAAGACTCCTTATGAACTGTTGCACAAAAGGAGACCTTTCATTGGTTTCCTCAGATCATTTGTACGTCCTTGCACAATCCTGAATACTAAAGATCAGATAGCCAAATTTGATTAGAAATCAGATGAGGGATACTTTATTGGATACTCTTCTCAAGCCAAGGCTTATAGAGTATACAATCTCAGAACTAGAATAGTTGATGAGTTAGCCAATGTGACTTTCAATGAACACACTCCTTGTGTGAGAGGTTCCGATCCAGATTGGCTGTTTGATCTTGATTTAGTTACCAACTGTTTTAACAAATCTTATGAGAATGTTTCAAGATCTACAGGTAACCTATCAACAGAAGAGTCCGGCCCAAGATTTGAGCTGAGAAGACCTGCAAATCAATCTACTTCAGCTCCAGTGGTAACAAATTTTGCAAATGGAGCTCCTATTAGCACAACCATGACTGATCCAGCTGATACATCTAAAGTGCCATCAAATTCTAGCTCAGAGGCACAAAACCTATGGGAAGGAGCTTCAAATGTAGAAGGAAGTGGTAATGGTGATAGTGATCAAGAATTCCTTGATGCTAACAATCATTCCATGGAAGACAACATCAATGATGTCATACACTCATTGGATCAAGTCTCTCTTGATAAGTGTGCTGATGTGGTGGGAGAATCTACTCTGCCTGATCAAAATTTTTCAAATTTAGATCTCTCCAACCAACTTGCTGTGATCCCTCAACTCAGGATCCGCAAGTCTCATCCCACCACAAACATCATTGGGGAAGTTGACAAGGGGGTAAGAACAAGAGGACAAACCCATGACAAAAATGTTTGTCTCTCCTCTTGTTTCTTATCCCAAGTAGAGCCAAAGAAAGTTAAGGAGGCTCTAAAGGATGGAAGTTGGGTTGAAGCTATGCAGGAAGAGCTGCTTTAATTCAAAAGGCAAAAGGTTTGGAACTTATGTCCTCTTCCTTCAGGGAAGACTACCATAGGAACCAAGTGGGTGTTCAGGAACAAGAAAGATGATAGAGGACTTGTCATCAAAAACAAAGCAAGACTAGTTGTTCAAGGGTACACTCAAGAGGAAGGGATTGATTACACTAATGTTTTTGCTCCAGTAGCAATACTTGAAGCTGTTAGGATATTCCTAGCTTTTGCTGCATCCAAGAATTTCAAGGTCTACCAACTTGATGTCAAGTGTGCTTTTTTATATGGGGTGATTGATGAAAAGGTGTATGTCAAACAACCACCTGGCTTTGCAGATCTAGATCATCCAGATTATGCTGCAAGCTTGATAAAGCTCTTTATGGGCTGCACCAAGCACCAAGGAAGTGGAGGTAGGATTGGTTGTACATACATGGAGTTCATGACGTGAAAGCCTAAGTAGTACCACGGGAAAGTTTGAGCAATAACCTTGACCCGTTGCATTGAGAAAATTAGAACAGATGTAGACATCGAGATCTGTGCTGAGAATCGAAAGGTAAACTGTGTTGTCTGTTCATGGTGGGTGAAGAACTAACGCAGTAGAATGCCCAAACCATAGTTCGAGGTATGGAAGTTGTAATGGGCATGACTTTGAATGAGCTTAAAGGATTGGTAACCGAGGAGTACTACTTTGTAGACTAGATGGAAAAGTTAGATCTTGTGTCTTGGAATCATTAAATGGTAGGATGTGGTCTGACGCCCATACCTACCAATTCCATAAGCTGGCAAAGCTGGTGCCATAATTATGACACATAAATCAAATAAGGGTTGAAAGCACATTAGGGGTCTGGTTCCACAATCATGAAATGATGGCCGCTACTGCACCCCCTAAACAAGAGTGCAATACTAAAGACAGGTACTTTGGCTGATGAGATGGTTCATATTAGGTCTTGGAGAAAGCTAGTGGGACATGGAAGGATGTTAAGGAGTCGGGTAAGCCAGAGGGAGTTAAAGTGGACAAGAAGGACAAGGTTATGAAGGGATATGTGGCTGCAATGCTTGCAACGAAGGACTATGCCGGCACTTGTCCGGAGTGTAATCTGCACCATAGACTATGACGCCACATCATGCGTATCTTAATTTCAAGCAATTGGAACGCTTAGCTAACGTGCTGCTGAACCCAATTATGCCAATTAATGCGGTCAAATTGGCAAGAGTTTGACGTTGACATTATGTGTGTGGAGGCCAGGAGCATCATCGAAATGCATATGCGAGGTTAAATGGGATTCAAGGTCAAATGGTCGATCAAAAACAAAGGAACAATTCAAAATATGGTCTGTAACTTGTGCGAACCCAGCGCAAGGTAATGTGGCAACCCTGTTCACAGAAAGGCATTTGGGACTAGTGTCAATAATGCCTAATAGGGCCAGACGTAGTGACGTTTACTTTTATAACTAAGTTGGACTTGACCCCAATTATGAGGATACGTGTTAAGAAATGGACTAATGGTAGTCTTGTAAATACTAGGGAGATAATTTAGTACTGTGTTGTGTTAGTAGAGGATCATGCCTTTAGAATAGATCTTATATGACTTGGACTTGGAAGTTTCGACATGGTTGTAGGAATGAACTGGTTATCTGGGAATAGGGCTGAGATTTCCTTCTACGAGAAGACTGCTCGCATGTTGTTGTAGAATGGTGAGACACTTGACGTACATGGAAAGAGATCAAATTAGGACAAAATTCAAATCATGAGCATGAAGGTGGAGGAATAAGGGTTAGATGAAATACTCATTGTGCAAAAATTTTAGGAATTATTCCTAGAGGATTTTGCATGATTGTCTCCTTCACAACAGATGGACTTTCAGATTGACCTGCCACCTAACGCGATGCATGTTGCTAGGACACCTTACCGCTTAGTACCTTTGAAGATGGAAGATGGGTCTAATTGAAGTTGTTAGATAAGGGTTTTTATGACCCAGTCACTCACCATGGGACACTAGTGCTTTCTTTGAAGAAGAAGGATAGGTCTGTTAGGACGTGCATGGACTATCAAAGGTTGAATAAGCTAACGGTCAAGAACTGTTATCCTTTGCCGAGGGTGAATGACTTATTTAATCAGCTTCAAGTATCAATATACCTTTGTGAATATTGATCTCCGTTCGGAAATCCAACTTAGACCACATGAAGATGACATAACAAAGGTAGCAATTCAGAACTCGTTACAGAGAATGCGAGTTCATATTTTGATTTAGGGCTAACAAAGGCACTTGCGGTGCTTATGGACATGATGAATCTTGTGTGTATGCCATATCTGAATAAATTTGTCATAGTGTTCATTAAGGACATTTTGCTTTATTTGAGAAAAGGGTGGATCATGAGAAACATATGGGGATAGTCTTAGAATTGTTGAAAAGGAGAAACTATAAGATAGGTTCTCCAAGTGTGTCATCTATACTGACCATAAAAGTTTTCAACATATTTTTCACTAAAAAGAACTGAACGTGAGATAGAGATGCTGGATTGGATTGTTCAATGACTACGACTATAAAATCTAGTATCACATGGCAAAAGGCAAATGTGGTTTCGACGTGTTGAGTCGTAAGGAAAGAGTCAAACCTGTATGTTTTAAGACGTTGGGAATGATGGTTTATCTGGGTACCAAAACCCACATCATTGCTATCAAGTTGAGTCAACGAGCACAGTGAATGTGCAGGATAGAGACTTTACTATGTCTGGACAAACAGTTTGTACAAAAAAAAATGATGGAGGATTGTACTTTATTAAGCGAATTTAGGTTTTATTTATGGGGAATGTGCAGACATTGGTGTTGGATGAAGCACACAAGTTTAAGTATACTATTCATCTTGGTTCTAACAAGAGGTGTCATGATCGTAAGGACTTGTGTTGGTGGCCTGGAATGAAAGGGAACATAATGTACAACGTGTGCAAATCTCTAACTTGTTCAAAGGTTAAAGCGGGGCATCGTTGTTGTAATAGCCTGAGTTTCTAGGACGAAAGTGGAAAGAATTATTATGGACCGCCTCACAAAACTAATAAGGATTAGTAGTGAGCATAATTTGATTTGGGTTATTACGGATTAAATGATCAAATCTTTCCATTTCCTGAATATTCGTGAAGACTACGAGATGGAAAAGTTGGCAAGGATTTATGTTAGAGAAGTTGTGGATTGACATGGAATACTTATGTGGATTATTTCTATTAATGCCGGTCGTTTCATGTAACGATTCGGCATAGTCCATAGTAGGCATTCGGTACACGTCTGGACATGAGTGCGACTTATCACTATCATACTGATGGTATGAGTGAGTGACCTATCCGGACATCGGAGCATATGTTAAGATGTTTAGCATTGACTTGGAGGTAGCTAGGAGACTCACCAACCATTGGTTGAATTTCCTTATAATAATAACTGCAATGAGAGTCTTATAGGAGCAACGTTCGAGGCACTAAACGAATGTAAGTGTCGGTCACCGGTTTAATGGGCAGAAGTCAGGTAAACTTAAATGATTGGATCGTAAATTATTCAAGAGACGAATGATTAGGGCTTTTGGATTAAGGACAAACTAAACGCAGCTCAAGATTGTTAGAAATTTACATTGACAATCAAAGGAAGCCTTGCTTTAGGCACATGCCCTCAGACGTTAGTTGATTTGGTAATTAGTTACAGTTGGTGAATGGTACACTATCAAGGTGTTAGTAGTGTGGTGGGTTACTACGGTACACCCTATATATAAACACTAATGATACATTGAATGTGAAATCAGAATTCGACTGTAATCTAACTTTCGGTAATGGAAAACAGTCATACTCTGGAGATATTAGTAAATAGGTTGTAAACCTAAAAAGCCATCTCAAGAGACTTTGTTTTTTTTATGGGCAGTATACGAGCTGTTGCCTTGGATAGGCGTTGTTTGTTTTGGCAAAAAGAGCAAATTAGCACATATATTGGTAATTACAATTAAAACTACCAAATGGATTTGGTCAATGGATTATCGGTTTGAGTTACAGCAAGAACTGAGAGGGGTGCATGACTCGTTCCATGCATCAAAACTCAATTAGTGTCTTGCGGATGAGACCATATATGTGTCGATCAAAGAAATTCGAGCAGATGGTAAAATTTGATTAATCAAAGTACTGGTAGAGATTATGGATAAGGAAGTTAGGACTTTAAAGAGTAGTTGACTCCCGTTATAAAGGTTAGTTGGAACTCAAAGTGAGTGCCTTAACCTTATCTATGTGCGGAAAGATCAATTGAGTACTAAGTACCCTCACCTATTCATAGAATGCACAGTTGATAAACTCTTGCTGAATTTCGGGACGAAATTCTCTCAACTGGGGGATGCTGTGACATCCGTCACCTAAATAGGTGCATTGACCATTGACTTTGACTTTTTGACATTGACTCGTTGACGTTGACTTGGTCTTAATGTGATCTTTGACTTGAAAGTTGACCTAATGTGGGCTTGATCTGAGTATAGTACAGTAGACGCGTATAGACACGCTAAGTTCTAGAACAGTGTATTATGTACTTAATATGTTCTAGTGGGCCTTTGGCATGGTGATAGTGTATGTTCACCGTTTTGGACTTGGCATGATGGGTGCGTGCCTAAGATTTGACTAAAGACTTAAAAATATAATAATATAAATCTTAAGTTGAGAACGCAAACAAAAATTAAACATGTGGGCTTTGCCTAAAGCCTACTAAATATACATAATTTAATTTAAAAATATATAAATTAAATAATTTATATAGCCTATAATAGTCCGTTGAAATCGTAATAACGCATAGAATTTAAAAATGTGAAAGTTGAACGACACACGGATCGGGACGAGAAGGAATTGGACGAGATGAGCAACGGGCCCGGGCGGCCCATCCTTGGCCTCCCTTGGCCGAATTCCATCAAAAAGGGGGAGTTCCCCTTGTTTTCTTTCATTTGTTTCATTTTTGTAATCTTTCTCTCCAAGTTTTCTCTCTAGAGAAAACCCTAGCCGCCATCATCCATGCTCTTCTTGTTCTTCATTCAAATCGCTCACCATCATTATCAATTTCTTTGATTTTGATTATATGCTAGCAATCAAGGTTGATTTTTGTGCAAGACTTGATCATCTACACTATTACGAGTAAGAAAATCGTTTATTTTGATAATTTTAGTTTTCATCGTTCATGTTTTTGATGATTTTCATCATCAAATCTCTAAATCATCATCTAATAATCTTGTACTCTTGGTTTTGGACATTGAATCGTGAAGATCTTGTTGTTTCGGGTATTGGAACTTCTAACGGTATAATCCTAATTCTCAATCTTTATATATATATTATTTGAATCTATCAAAGTTGGGTTGTAATCTTGGATGAACTGTTCATAATCGACATCTTGGACTTCTAAATCATTTCTAAAATCATTAATCTTGTTTCTTGAATGGATAGACGCGTTAGACAATCAAAACTATGTACCGATTAACTAACAATGTGAACCGGAAGATTAAATCTAAACTAACTGTTGTGGGACTGAAAATTTGTGATAATCAAAGTGTCTAATACAAGTTTTTATTAATTAGTTCATGGCATAAATGTTCTTTAAGGTCTCGAGTCAATAATAGTCAAATATTGAGGTTTGGGATGCAAAGGGACAAGATTAAGAAACTATACAGTTTGCTGTTAGAAAAATAAGATGTTTTGTACAGGTCATAACTCTATCATACTAAGCTCAACTGGGTCCAAATTTTTGTCTAAAAACAATTTCAATGTGTCCTCTAACTAACCCAAGTATTCTCGTGTCATTTCGACATCGTTTGGTCCTCCAAACGTGACACACTAAACTGAAGGTCAAAACTGACGAATCTGGACAGCAGGTTGGTCTGTGTTCGTCGAGTCATATATTTCTCATCCTTTATCCAATGGAGATGATTCTTTTTTTTGAGTTTAATTTAAAGTCTTATCTTTCAAACGATACCTATTACGTAATGTTTCGTTACCGGTTCGACCACCAAGCAGTTTCTGTAAAACTAGTGCGCAATCAGATATACATGCTGAAATATTTTGATAAACTTAAAACTAAAAATTTGAAACTAAATAATCAAATAAAGACAAGTTTTATATTCAAAAGTGGTTAAATGACAGTTAAAAGAATAAGTTAATATTTTCTATAACTCATTAAGCAGGGGCTAATAGATGTTTATCAAAGGACATTAATAAATTAGTTAAAAGTGATAACTAAAACTCTAAACGTGACGAGATTTAAAGTTTAAATTTGACTTTGGACTTGTTCTAGTAGAAAACCATGTTTTCATAAAATAGAATCTTGATGGACATTAAGGACTAGACTACAAGGATTATACCTATATTGGTCATCTTGATCTTTAGTAATTCTTTTGTGCTTATTGTATCTATAGTTACTTGCTATACTTGTTGTGGACTTGGGATTGTGCTATCATCGAGGTGAGTTTCACGGCCCCTTTTTAACTTGTTTTACTTGAGAGAAAAGCTTGCTCACTGTTTTGGACTATGCCGTGTCATTTAGACTAATTTGGGACAATATATGTGGTTTGGGTCACGGGTTGAGTCTAGATGATCATTCATAAATGTGTACTTGGACTTGGGCTTGTTATTATGACTTGGACGTCATGGAGAGGTATTGTTAGTACTAATGGGTTGACACCCGCACTCGTGTCGTCAGTATACTAGTCGAGACTGACTTGGCATGGGCTTGCCCTTGTGTGAATATAATCCGGGTAATTGGACTTGGACTGACTTAGACTTGTGTTGATATCTATGACTGCTATATACTCTTATCCACATACGACTTTTGTACATGTTATACACGGCAAACTCTTTGTTCTTTAAACCTATGAACTCACCAACATTTGTTGACTTTTTAGAGCATGTCTTTGCAGGTAATGAGGCTTAGGGCTGGGCTTGGGACTCTAGACAAGACCGCTCCCTTGGGGCCAATAGACTTTTCATGAGATTATTAGACTTGTTTTGAGTTGTTTGTTTGTTGAATTGTAATTGTTGGTTTTGTATTTGGGATTGTTTTGTACTTGTGTTTGTTAGTTCCTGAATGGAACTTTGGACTATTTATGCATTTATGGTATGACGATTTGGGATTGACTTTACTTGGCACGTGTTCCTATGTGTCTGGCAACGTCATGACCATTTACGGAGAATGCCTCTAGTGATTCTCTTGGACCCCAATGTGTTATGACGATCCCGTCCATTGCATCCTCGTGTTTTCGCTTCTAGCGGGGGTGTGACATATTGGTATCAGATCCATTGGTTGTAGAGAATTAGGTGGATTGTTCGACCTAGACTATAACCTAAGTACCTACATGTAGTATGCATAATAGGATTATGTGTGCATAATTATAGATGTGAATGTTCTATGTGCATTGTCTGTTGTGCCATGTAGCCTGCTTTATGTGTTATCTGCGATCTTTTTATTTGGAGAATTTTGGGTTGTTGTATTATTTGTGCATGCCTTGAGAAAGCATTAGGTAAGGACGTCCTCTCGTTATGCGCTTGATTATTATTTGGTTTGGATTGTTTAGTGCTGCCATAAGAATTCTCTAAACGGGTCTGGGTTACTAAGCCAACCTTATTATGTGCTTCTGCTGGTGATACCTATGTTGTGAGTTGAATCTCGGGAGATGAACATGCTAGCTGACCTAACACCAACAGATAAGAGCCATGGCATACTTAGGTCAGATGATTGCTTTATTGGATTTTGGACTATACTAAATGAATTCCTTTTACAGTTCCTTACCCAAGTGAATGCTTTCTTAATCGATTCCTCTGTACAACTTTGGTTACTTAACTTTCAGTTAGTGACCATATCCTTAATTCTCCAATCATAGATAACCCTCTGTACTTGACAAGATGCGTTGACTCCGGCAGGAGGAGCTAGGGTTGACCATGCAAAGCAAATTACCATTACGGGTGCACACGTAATTACAATTTGCAGTGCATGCGTAATCTAGCAAACCCTTTCTTGAGATAACATCATAGTTAGTACGAATCTTCCATTCTATACATGGGACATTGGCGTTCCTGTTCTTATGATAATCAATGATGTGGAAACATCTATCTCCTTTATCTTTTCTTAAGTACAAATCGATCTTGAGTATTTATGGGAATCTTACTGTGATGCTTTAGCCTTGTGACATCCGTCACCTCAGTTCCGTTAATTAACCTGTGACTCGTTAACTTCTAATTAATTAATTAATTAATTTCATATGTGATTCTATTATCCCCTGTTTAATGTGTCGAGTATTAATTCCTAGTCGAGCGAAATTTTAGAAAAATGAAATAACAAAATGTATTTATAATAATAATAATATTATTATTATTATTATAATTATTATTATTATTATTATAATAATTATTATTATTATTATTATTATTATTATTATTATTATTATTATTATTATTATTATTATTATTCTTATTATTATTATCTTTATTATTATTATTATTATTATTATTATTATTATTTGTTGGATCAAGTAAGGCTGCTGCAACCAAAACAAACACTTAGAACATTTTTGGTGCAACTGATGAAGAACTTCGAAGGCAAAAGGTGAACTTCCGAAGGTCAAGGCTGAAAGACCTTCCAAAGAGGAACTCTAACTTTCGAAGACAAAGTCTTTCTTCTTCCGAAGTTCAACACTTAGAAGAGTTCAAGACAAAGACTTCCGAAATATAAAGTCCTGAAAATCATCAAGCCTCGGAAGAAGTAGACTCTTCCGAAGAATAAGTGGCTAATTAACCTTCGGAAAAACCCACTATGAACCAGTGGACATAAGTATGGCCCTTCTGACAGATCCGCTGCAATCTCTGATACATTACATGGCGCTTTCCCACGCCCATGTAGTTGATCATACTTTATTCCACTGTTCATTCCTTATCAGTTAGTACAGGTACCAACTTTAGTTAGTGACAAATGGTAAGTCATGGACATGTCATGACTACCAAATCTTAGATAGTATTTTATCTAGGACACCTTACCTTTAGCAATGTAGTAGTTGCTTTAGTTGTAAGTTTCCAGCTGGTATCAAAGTATAACCGGCTGTAGATAGTAGTATATATAGTTTCTCATTGTAACTCTGTAAACATGCTTGTAAGAGTCTTGTAATACTTTGAGTTGAGAAGTAATATATACAAGTATCTTGAAAAACTATCTTCTTGTGTTTTGTTTACTTAGTATATTACTATCAACTCTTAAGAGATTCTGCTTCATCTAACCGAGTGACTTTGTGAGTTTGAGAGATAAATACTTGTGTTGAGTGACAAAAACCGATCCTGCAATTGGTATCAGAGCTTTTTAGGCTCTTGATTGTGAGATCTTACCATCCAAATTAACCTTTTTCTTCACTCATACTTTCACTTCACTCAAAATGGACCTCAACCAAAAATCATCTGAAAGTGAAATGGGAACGATGTCTAAAGCACCCATCATCACTCCTGAAAACTTCAGATCTTGGAGCAGACGTATTGAAGGTTTCATGAGGTATCAAGACAGCATGATGTGGAAATCTATCACCAATGGTCCTTACAAGCCAAAGGTTGCAGCAAAGGCTACAAATGGTGCTATGATAGAAAAGGATGTTGAAGAATATTCTGATGAAGACCACAAGCGACTAGAGATCGATAGAAAAACAATGACTGTTCTTATGACTGCAATACCTAACTCCATCATGGTGGGATTTCAGCATTGCCAGTCAGCCAAAGAACTCTATGATGCTTTGTCTCAGATGTATGCCAGCTCCAATGACTCCAAGAAAGATTCCCTAAAGCAACAGTTTGAAAACTTCACTTATATTGCTGGAGAGACCCTTAGCCAGCAATACTTCAGGTATATGGATCTTATTTCATCACTTCAGTCTGTTGGAGTGACTCTTGAGATGAGAGATCTCTCAAGAAAGTTCATGAGTGCACTTCCAAATGAGTGGACTTTTTACTGTGTCTCTATCAAGAGGACAGAGAACTTAAACTCTCTCACAATGACTGAACTATATGGCATCCTTGATGGATACCATGTAGAGATGGAAAACAAGAGAGGCCACTAGATGAGTAGACCCTCAAGCCTTCCTGCTAGCAACGCTTTAATGGTTGCTGAAGGCTCAAGAACCCCCTAACCTCAGCAGTACCTGACTTACTCCCAGCAGCCATCCTGTTCTTCTGGGCCATACATTACCTTTCCTGAGACTCCAAGGTCTCAACAGGCTCAGTCAAGTCCTTTCCAGGACAGCTGTGCCTTTGTCTAAGGAAATGGGCATTCTAGTGATTTTCAGTTTTGCTTTGAGGATCTAGAATGTTTCAGCCCAGATGATGTTGAGTATATGGATATTGTCCAACAGATGGCTCTGTTAACTTACAGGGCAAAGAAGTTCTTTAAGAGAACTAGAAGGCAATTTCCCCAAAACCCAACTAACAGCAAGTTCGGGTTTGACAAGACAAAGGCAAAATGTTACAACTGTAACCAACTTGGCCACTTTTCCAGGGAATGCAAGGCTCCCAAGTCCAATCCGGGAACCTCTCAAGCCTCCACACATCCCTCCACAATTAAAGCCACTAGGAAGTCAACTGAACAACACATAACTTCTGTTGCTCAAGAGGTGGACTGGAGCTTCATGATGCAAGATCTGACCCCTGCTCAAGCATTGATGGCTGGAACTGATGACAGCAAGGTATATGAACACCTCTGTACTCCAGCTTATATTGATAAAGTTAAACTGTACCAGGACTACAATATGGAAATTAAATCTGATATTGAGTCTTTAAATATCCTTAAAAGTGATTTTAAAAAGGCTGAATCTAACTATAAAACGAAAATTGAAGAGTTGGAGAAAACTGTGTCCTTTTTAAAACATGAACATACCAACTATAAGACTCAAATCAAAGATTTAATCTCCAAATTGAGTGAGGCTCAAGCCCAGCTAGTCACAGCTGAGGCACAAGCCAGGAAGTATGCTATCTTTGAGCAAAACTTCCAAGTCATTCTTGCATCAACCTCCCACTCAAAAACTTGTTATCAAAACAAAAATGGGTTGGGAACCAATGAAATTGCTCCACCACATTCTTATGAGTCTATCAGACAACCAAGATGTGCGACCGAAGAGCAAGAGGTTCCAACTGTTGACCCACCACCTCATAAGTTGAAGAGTGATGCAACTATGGAGACCATCACAGGGAAGGATCAGGTAATTCAACCCATTCCCACCAGTGATAATCAACCCCTAATCACCAAAGCCAAAAGAAACAGAGCTAAGGCAGCCAGAAAAACTGCCGAGAAAGTGGCTGAATCCAAGCTGAAGATAGACCCAAAACAAAAGGGTGTGTTCATTTCAGCCAGGTTCCAGGTGGTTGGAAATTCTGATCCTGGAAAGGAGTGTAATACCAGCACTACTGTCCTACTGAAGGATCAGAAGTTGAAGGAGAGGACTATTGATGAAGACAAAAAGAGCAAGACACAATAGTCTTCACATCCCACAAAGGTTAACATTGCATGCATAATGTGTGGTCTGCAAAACCATATGGCAAAAGATTGTTACTACAATCCTGCAAGCACACATTATGCAAATAATGTTAAGAAAAAAGGAGTCAAGGAAGGTTTCACATTTGTACCTTATCACATGGTACAAGTGAAAAGGAAAGGAAAACTTGTTTCCGAAGCAAAGTTGCTTTCGGAAGAAACTCATTCTTCCGAAGGGAAAATAGCTTCGGAAGATAAGGCTAAGAAAAGTCAAAAGAACAAAAGAATTCCTTGGAAACCTTTCGAAAAGAAGACTGCTTCGGAAGAAAAGATGAGGAAAACTTCTTTCGAGAAGAAAGAAGCCTCGGAAGTATGCCATGCTGCCCAAGCTTCATTAAGCTCATCTACATTGATTAGCCAAGGGATGGATTGGAAGATCAAACAAGATGCTGCAGCCCAATCTTCTTCTTCACAAACATCTATTGAACCCCCATGCATACATTTTGGTTTAATTAAATCCTCATCATTGGAAAAGCCCAAGACCATCAAGGCTTGGGTTTCCAATAAAAACTAACTTTTTCACCTTATGTGCAAGGACATCCACATGACAAAAATGACAATGTATGGATTGCAGATAGTGGATGCTCCAGGCACATGACAGGGAACAGATCTCTTATTCAACATTTTGATGGAGGTCCTGTTCAATTTGGAGGTGAGGCTGGAGGAAACATTTTTAGCAGAGGAAGTGTATCCAATGGCAAGTTAACAATAGACAAAGTAAACTTTGTCAAGCAGCTTGAACACAATCTTTTGAGTGTTTCTTAGTTTTGTGATCAAAAGCAACAAATGCTTTTAACAGAACATGAGTGCATTATTCTCAAACCTGGGATGACAATTTCTCAGGAATTGGTGCTTCTTAGATCTCCCAGGAAAGGGGATATGTACAAGCTGGATATGAACAATGCTTCCCTATTAGGTGAAGTATCATGCTTTCTTTCCAAAGCTGATGGTGATGAGTTAACTTTATGGCATAAACGAATGTGTCATGTAAATTTTAAAACCACGAATAAATTGGTTAAAAATAACTTGGTACATGGTTTGCCTAAAAAGGAATTTCTCAGCAAAGATAACTGTGTTGCATGTCTGAAAGGAAAGCAACACAGAGCATCTCATAAATCCAAAATAGTTAACTCTATTACCACTCCATTACACTTATTGCACATGGATCTATTTGGTCCCACAAGTATAATGAGCATTGAAAGGAAATCATACTGCCTTGTGATCGTTGATGACTTTACTAGATTTACATGGGTATTCTTTTTAAGAACTAAAGATGAAACTGCTGAAACCTTAAAATCCTTTATTCTTAAAATAGAAAATCAAATTGATCACAAGGTTAAAATTATTAGAAGTGATCAAGGGATTGAGTTTAAGAATCAAGTTCTTGACTCATTCTATAACTCAAAAGGGATTGCCAGACAATATAGTGCTCCTAGAACTCCTCAACAAAATGGTGTTGCTGAGAGGAGAAATAGGACACTTATTAAGGCTGCTCGAACCATGTTAGCTGATTCAAAGCTGCCTCTAACATTCTGGGCAGAGGCAGTCAGCACTACATGCTATTGACAAGACTTTATTCATAAGAAAGTCCGGGAAAGATATTTTGCTCGTGCAAGTCTATGTTGATGACATTATATTTGGTTCATCAAATGACCAAATGTGTAATGACTTTGAGAGCATTATGAAGAAGAAATTTGAAATGAGTTCTATGGGAAAAATGGACTCTTTCCTGGGAATTCAGGTAAAATAGATGAAAGAAGGGTTCTTTGTCAATCAATCTAAGCATGTTCAAGACATCTTAGAAAGATTTGATATGAAAGATTACAAGCCAGCAAAGACTCCTATACCCAGAAATCACAATCTCTGTCCTGACTCTGAGGGGGAGGATACTGATCAACATCAGTACAGGGCAATCATTAGATCTCTGATGTATCTCACAGCAAGTAGGCCTGATATCATGTTTGCAACTTACATCTGTGCAAGATATCAGGCTGCTCCAAAGGTGTCTCATCTAGTTGCTACCAAGAGAATCCTCAGATATCTCAAAGGAGCACCTAAACTAGGTCTCTGGTATCCATGGAACAATCATTTTAATCTCTATGGCTACATTGATAGTGACTATGGTAGCTGCAACATCAACAAGAAATCAACATCAGGAGGATGTTAATTTCTTTGTGAAAGGATAATCTCATGGCAATGCAAGAGACAATCCTGATGTTGAGACAACATCTACTGCTGAAGCTGAATACATTGCTGCTGCTAGTTGCTGTGCTCAGCTGCTGTGGATTCAAAACCAGATTTTAGATTATGGATTCAATTTCATGGAGACTCCTATTCACATTAACAACAAGAGTGCCATTTCTATTACAGAAAATCCAGTTAAACACTCCAAGACAAAGCACATTGATATCAAGTACCATTTCATTAGAGATATTCATGAGAAAAACCTGATCAAACTGGTCAAAGTTGATTCAAATGAATAATATGCTGATTTGTTCACCAAGGCATTTGATGAACAAAATTTAAGTATCTTATTATAGCTATTGGGATGATAAACATTGATTAGTTTATCTCATTTGAAAATCTTTTCCAATTTGTGTCTTGTTCTTGTCAAAACAATTTAAGCCCTGTTACAAAAGGCTTTTCTTCAAAGTATTACTAAGTGAGAGTTCTTCCGAAGAGAAATTAACCCTCGAAAGATGTCATACACCTCTTCCGAAGGATAATTCCTCCAAGGCTAATCCTATCTTCCGAAGTGATTTTAGTCTCGGAAGAAGCATTTGATAAGATATCAAATCTACTTCCGAAACTTAATAAGCTTCTTCTCTCAGAAGGCCTTCTTACTCTCGGAAGTAAATTGGATAGATTTACCTTCGGAAGTAAGTTTAGCTTCGGAAGTAGATTACCTTCGAAAAAACTTTTACTCTCGGAAGAAAGCTTTACTGTGTAACAGAAAACTTTTGGGCCCCACTCTGAAAAAGGCAAAGATTTTGTTAATGATGTCGGAATATTTTAAATGGATTTAACCTTACCGCCATTGTCACATCTTACCCAAACTGTCATTTCACCTTATCCATCCACCATTTCACCCATTTAAATACTTCCGATCTGTCCTTTTAATCTTTTTACCCATTTCACAGCCCTAAGTTTCCTTCATCTTTGATTTTACTCCCATCATCAACCTCATTTCCTCTGTAACTCTCTCAAACAATGGCTCTAAACCCTCAGCACAACCAAGTCGCACTCGTTGACTCTTCTAAGGATGCTGACTTTGCCGAAATCATCCACTTCCTTACCCAATCAACCTACTTCACCGCCCTAACTGTCAACCCCGCCGTTTACTCAAACCAAATGGCAGAGTTTTGGGGGAACGGACAGATTGTAACCCTGAACGGGGTTCGAGTGATTAGGTCAAGCATTTGTGGCCAGGAATTGATCATATCTGAATAAGTCATCAGGGAGCATCTTGACCTTCACGATGAAGGCTCTCCTACGAAATTTCCCAAATCAGACCTAGATGACACATACATCCAAATGGGATATGGTGGTGATGTGAGCAGATCGACGGTGTACAAGTTTAATTTCTCATATAACTGGAAATTCCTGCTTCACATAGTCCTTCACTGCCTGTCAAACAAGTCTGGGGGATGGGATCAAGTTTCTTATGAACTAGGATGCCTAGTTCATGGGTTGGTAAAAGGCCTCCGCTTCAACTACTCAAGATTTGTGCTGACCAATCTTATGGGAAATCTTCAAAGGGAAACTTTCAACATGTATCCCAGGTTCATTCAGCACATAATCAACTGTGAGCTGGATCAGAGTAAGCTTGTCTGTGCAGCTGCTCTTACTGTCCCTCACATGAGGCCAGCCATCTTCAAAGTGTTGAAGAGGGTATCCACCAACTTCACTGGAAGACACACCGAGCTACTTCCAGGTATGATTGAGCCAATGGCTCCTGGTAACATCCTTGTTAACCCCACAGGTGATGAACCCACACCAGCAATAACCACCACATTGCCAACTCTTCCTTCTCACCCCATCAAGATTTCTTACCAGAGACGCTCCAAGCGAACCCTTGTTTAATCTCCTCTAATTGAACAAGTTCCCCCTGTTCTATCCATAAAGGCTAGAGTGGAAACATGGGCTCCCACTCAGTCTGAGGTCCCACCTTCCTTCATAATTGACCTCAATATGGGTATTGAGTCTCCTCAGTCTCAATCCCATGAGCCCCAAACCCAAGCTGAAAACCCTTAGGTTGAGTCTCAATACTCTCCTGAGCAGCCAAAAAGGGACAGCCCCATCATAGGCTTAATGCCATTAGATATTGATTAAAGTCCTGGGTCATTAGGGTTAACTTCCTTATCCTTTACTGACCTTCTTATAGGTACTGATGAAGAAATTATGTCTCTTCAAGGCAGTGAAGTTGATCCACAACACCTCTCTAAAGATCAACCGAGCCTAGAGAAACCTCTGATTTCTAGCCCCCATCAGCTAGCCAAACTGAGGTGAGTCCCACTGGTGTGGAAGGGACTCATGTAGATTCAGCTGCCACAACTGAAGGTGCCTCAATGGACCCTCAGGATAGTGGTAACATATCTGAGACTGAATCTATGACAACCGTGCCTTTTGAGGACTTTGAAAGAGACATCATTAAGCAAAGAAACTAGGGCGCCAAGAAACCACATCTGGTGGTGAGGATGAACATACTAGGTATGTTACCTCATCTCCCTGTGATTCTTCTAAAGAAGATAAGGGAAGTATGCAACTCACCATTCAAGACGTACTTTCTAAAGTCTCAAACCTTGAATCCAGGGTTAAGACTTTAGAGGATAGGTCTGCCACTCAGCAACTTGAGATTGAAAATCTCAAGGCTCAACTAGCTAAGAAACAGATTGAGAGATCTGTTAGGCATGTACCTGTACAAGTCTCTCTAGCTTCCTCCTTTAGCTCATCTACCTCTCAAGATGATGCAACCAAAAAGGGGGAGAATGTTCAAAGTGAAACAAACATGGAGCAGCAAAGCTTAGTTCTCTCTACTCTCTCTTTAAGATATCCTGCTCAGCAATCAACTGTTTTCCCCAAGCCTCCTCCTGTCATCCTTCAAGTGGATCCAAGGATGCTCATTGATTTGCATGGATTCCTAACCAAATTTCTGATGCGGTCCTCCCCTGAATAACCAAGCCCAGATGTTGCTTTGGCATATTTTGGAGCTGAAGAGCTTCAAAGGTAGAATACACCATCTACCACTATCAAGGAAGTTGGTCAACCTAAGGTCCATATTGAACCCGAGATTGAATTCGAAGGGGATATGAGGACTGATGGGCCAGCAACTAAAAAAGTTGGGACAGATAGTGAAATGCTACTAACTTTTGAAGCTGAAGTCAAAGCTGCGAAAGAAGTGTTTCAAACTTCTGAAGCTGAGATCCAAGCTGCGGAAGGTCTATACTCTCTGTCTGATGATCTAATTATCACAGAATCAATTCTTGAATTAGCATTTGAGATAAATAGTGAAGACTTTCTCAAAACACCTCTCACTCAAACATCATCATCATCACAGACTCAATTCACCACCCACCAACCTAAAACATCTACGCAAGAACCTCCAAAGTCTAAAGCTTCCGAAGACATTAAGGGTAAAAGGAAGCTGACTGCGGAAGAACTGCAAGAGGAAGAAAGGTTGGAAAAGTTTAGAAGAAAAGGTTGGCTTCCCTTTGAGAAACTATT